>JAYMTP010004544.1:0-14777 GCA_036897365.1 Geranium brycei
TAACATTGACTCGGCGTCACCCAACCACCCCCCCCCCCCCCCCCGCGGGGGGGGGGGGGGGGGGGGGGTTGCGGAGAACCATGCTCAAATTTAATCTGGGGCATTTCTGTACTGGTTCGTTGCTGTTTGCTTGGGAGATAAATACGTAATAATCTACCATGGATATATGGTGCAGGTCATTCTTCAAAAGATCGCTATCAGACGGAAATATTCTTTGTGACAACGACTCACCTATGGAACCAACGTGCGACATAAGAGAAACTTCTCAAAGAGTTAACAAGGGTCATTCAGAGTCCACGCCCGAAATGTCAACTGGAGAAAACGACTTATCATATGCAAGGTATGCTTCCAATATATCACAAATAAACAGACTCCTAGTTAACAAACTGCTAATGTTTATACGTGACAATTTTTAGTAATATTTGAAAAAATGGTTCAATGCAGCTATATGCTGAATTGAACTGTTTGTATATAGCCAATTATATGTTTTCTATTTTTCCTATTCCTCGCAGGCAGCTATTTGGAGACGTACAACAAGACCAATGGTGTGAAAACGATCGTTTTTGTGTCAATGGGCACGGTGTTGACTGTAACTGCTCGAACTTTCTCGATTTGGATTGGCTCTCTTCATCTGGAAACTCGTGTGAAGAAGAAACGTATGAGAGGTAAAGTTTTTCATTTGATGTTTCTTTACGATAAATTTGCATACAATGTCATTCTTCAACTTTTTTCTCTAATTTCTCATATTCCGTCTGGTTTTAGTCACTAGTTCTTATTTATGTTTACCACTCAACAAGATTCAGTAACACTACAAGAACTCCACCAAAATTACATATTTTTAAGAAAATGCGATTGCCTTTACTTGGTTCAGGTCCATGCTCAGTGTCTCATCTGAGTATGTAATCAATAGCTTGAAAGTTGAAGCGTCCACATCTGCAAGTGAGTCCGGATCCAGCATGAAGGTCGGTATTCTCTTTCCCGTATTCAAATCCTATCCATTTTCATATACATATACATATATATAGAGACTAGAGAGAGTAGTGTTGTAAGAAACGCTCGGCGCTAATCAGTCAGAGAGGATCTTCTAGGGACTATTAGACAAGTAGGGGATTTTTACAACATTGAGAGGGATAGAGGGCTATTCAGGTGAAAATCACTCTTATATTGCAAACTAGAAACTCATCCCAGCCAAATTATAAAATAAATAGTTGAGATTAAAACCAGTGTTCTAAAATCCCCGACTTGTCCGATTAATCCTTCAATCCAATTTATTAAGATTAATCCCCAAAAGCACTCTCTGCCTGACTAGCGTCTAGCGTTTTTTAGTACACTGATTAAAACACATCATTAATAAAATAAATTTAATTGAATGAGTTCGCCAGCAATTACATATTGTGTTCAATAGTGAGATGTTTTCATCTCAAGTTTCTATTTTGTAAATTCAACGACCGAGACGAGTTTTTAGTTTTCACCACAACAGTGATTTTTACCAGAGTAATCTCCTTTATTCCGGTTTTAAAGTACCTATGGTAAAAATGAAATGCTGATCTTGCCGATCTCTCTCTCTCTCTCGTTCAGGAGCTCGCCTGCGACCCCGCCGGATTCTCCAACAGATTCGCTCACTGGGTGACGCACGGGGAGATGCTGTTCCCTTGAAACCCCGATACCATGTTTCCCGCGCACGATATTTATCCGACAACAACCTGGATCCAACCCGTCCGAAGGATGCGGATTGGCCTAGAGAATAACGAGTACGAGCCGAAGAAGTAAAAACAGAAGAGAGGGCCACAAATACACCATGGAATAGGTGAGGGAGTAAATATATAGAAGAGGTATGGCTAATTCTTTCCGGAAAGGTTCCGAAAACACCAAATTCCATACTATTGTAAATATTTTGTTTAGTCTGTATGGGTTTAGGTGTCATATTCATATATATTTTTGAACAAAATTTACGTATAGTTAAAATTCAACTACAGAATAATATATGCACCCACGGTTGGCACCTGTTAAATTTATTCATGTTACCTATTATTAGGTGAAAATCTCTTTTAGAATGCAACAAAATACAAATTTGTGAATTTCAATTGTTATAAACAATGATTTTATCTCAAACTTTTAGTATATTGGTTTCTAGTTTTTTATTTGACTCCTGCTGAAAATAAATTAATAGAAAAATAAATTAGATAAATAAATCAGATAAGTCGGTGAATTTTAGGACATTGATCGCATCCCCAAAGTCATTAAACATTTAGCGTGTGCCGAACTTCATGACTAAATAAAACCATACACGAGAGTAGAAAATTGGTACAAGGGTCCGTGGCAAAGCGCTCGGCTTGATGAAGTGTGTGTCGAACTTTACGAAATCTGGAAGTCAAATATCATGGATGGGTTTTTCTGGTTTCAAGACTCCATACTTCACAAATCCGACGCTTCGTCGTCAGGCCTCGGCTCGTCGATCGTTATGCGAGATCAACGTACCTGTTACTTACAGTGATATCATAATCGACTTGAAGCTTTTTTAACCGTGTGTATATATGTGTATCTGAACTTCAATAAATTCTAAACATTGGTTATCGTGGGCTGTGGATTCATCATTGGACCCCTCGACTCCTTGATCGTTTAATGAAACCACCATTTTTATCACTGCCAACAAAATTAGAATTGATTCAAATCATATTCAACCATGTGTAGATTTGTGTACCGAACTTCACTAAATTTCAAACATCAAATATTGTGAGTTTGAGATTTCTTCAAATCTCAATACCTGCGATCCAAACACTTCATCATAGGATCTCAGTACACTTCATCATAGGATCTCAATTTACTGACTGATCAACAAGGTCATCGTATTAATAAAATTAAAATCAATTTAAAACATATATTCAACCTAAGATAAAAGTTCAATTTGCAACATCTACTAGGCTAGTAGAAATGTTGATATTGGACCAGATAGAAGAAGTAAGAGTCTGTCAGAATCAGACACAACCACAACTACAAGAGGCTCTAAAAGAAAGTATGTCAAGTTGATAGAAGCTTATGTCATATAAAAGAAGAGACACAAGTTGCAGTTGTTGTTGCATTTATTAGTTTTGTCCATCTTTCTTATTTCTTGTGGTCCCTCCCTTCTTCTACATTCATCTTCTTCCTTACCAAATTTCTACCATTTTCTTATTTGCCCATTTATTTTTATACTCATCACTATCTCATATAATATTATACACACATTACATGTATTTTGATATTATTGTCCACAAGATTATCAACCACAAAGTCTCCCAAATAAATGCCACAATAATGTGTAGAGGGAGATTCATGAATGGAGTGTCCATGAATATCTAATGCATGTCTATGATTAGATTAATCAATTATATCTTTTGGTGAGGCCAGGAATTATATAATTTAAATATTTATTCTTTTATTTTTAACTTTTTAATTTTCATGATTGATTAGATATATCATTTCAACCTAACCAGTTAAATTGTGTTATAAAATCTAAATAAAGACTGTGAGTCATTGATTCCATCTTACTATATATATAATAATTGACGCGACTTTAACAAATGATATATTCTCAGACCCGATCTTACGTGTAAATGTACACGGTTGTAAAGTAATAAACCGTCTTAATTGGGTCAAATTCACGGGGAATCAAAATAGGCCGTGCACAAAAAATCTAAAAACTTTATTTTGTGTGGTTATGTAAAGTATCGAAACTTAAAACTCGAAAATTTGAATAAGCAAAAGCAACAAAGTGTATACAATGCATGGAAACAATTAAAGCAGGCAACCACGGATGCTTAGACTTCGATTTACTACCTAATTTATTACGATAATTACTTATCTAATCATGCATCACCCAAACTGAAATATGCCTAGTTTACCAAGTCCAGCTCTTGTCATTAGAAATGACCTAACCTCGAGTCGATATTTAGCATCCAAGGGTAAATTTAGACTCAAGACCGCAATTGGCCTAACAATCTCAGGCCAATGTAATTTAAGTGTTGCACTACGCATCCTAACTCTCATTTCGCTTAGTTCCACTACTAATTTGCTCTTTCGAGATCAATTAATAATCACAACAATTACCCCATTTAACTTAATGATGAAAAAAATCAAATAAATACATCATATAATAAGTAAATAAACCATAAAAAGGTACCCCAAACACCCTAGACATGATCTCATTTCCAATCGTACTATACAAAGCTTAATAAAGTTAAACATTTCATCAATCCATAACAAATTTAATTTAACTCATTAATCACATGAAATAAACAAATTAAGCAATGAAAACTCCCACCCACAATGTCAAATCAAATCAAATCACACTCCCAAATAGTGAACACATCACACACACACAAAAAAAATCCAATGGCAAACTAGTAAATACCCCAAAACACCAAGCCCAAACTCCCCAAACATATTCATCCTTAACATTCTAAAAGACCCAATTAAACCCTTAATAATTTATTAACAAAACACAAAAGTGGGTCCCACCCCCAACCCTTCGCCGTCAAAAGAGACTACACAGTAACCACAGAACCTTCTGGAGACACAAGCCCGCGTAAATATCTTCACAGAAATCAATCTCAGCCGTCCATCTCCCACCATTCAAATCCAGCCGTCGATCTCCATCAAAAACGATCGAAAAATAAAAACTATAAAACATGGCCGGTCTCTAGACTGTTCTTAAGCCTCTGTTTTTTTTGGCAGAGCAAAGAAAAACCCAATAAGTTAATTAATTAATTAATTAATTTCTCTCCATTCTACATCTTTCTCCTCAGAGCTTCCGTGAAGAAGATGCAGTTTACGATCCTTACGTATAATATCCTTTTTTTACATACGTATCTGCGTGTGACCTCTGGTTTCTGAATCTGGGTTTTGATCCGCTCCTCTAATTCGTCGACAAGAAAGTGAAATTGGTTCGATTTTCGATCTGGGTCTGTGGAGAAACTGAGAAAATGGCCGGTGGAGCTGAGAAAAGCAGTGATTTTTACGCTGTTTTGGGGTTGAAGAAGGAGTGTTCTTCGTCTGAACTCAGGAGTGCTTATAAGAAGCTCGCAATGGTCAGTTTCAATCACTCCAATTTTTCTTTAATTATGTGTATTGTTCTTCAATTTTGATCACTTGGGTTTGATTTAGGCATCCAAAAAATAATTCCTTTTTTGTTTTTACCAATGTTGTAAAAATCGCTTGGCGCCAGTCAGACGGAAATGGCCATTTAGGAACTAATTGGTGATTGATTTAAAAATAAATTGGATTAAAAGATTAAATGGGCAAGTTTTTTTCCTAATCATATATATTGTTCTTCAATTTTGGTCATTTGGGTTTGATTTAGATTCAATTGGGTACCAAAAAAATCACTCTTTTTTTTGTTTTTATCAATGTTGTAAAAATCGTTATACGCCAGTCGATCTGAGACCCTTTTCAGGGATTGAAAGATTGATCGAGAATTATAAAGGATTAATCGGGGAATTTTACAACTGATTCTGGGAAATTCTGACCGTTGGATCTTGAAAATCGACAGAGATGGCACCCAGATCGATGCTCTGCTTCTGGAAATTCGAAGTTCGTGGAAGAGGCGAAGAGGAAGTTTCAGGCGATTCAAGAGGCCTATTCCGGTAATTTCACAAGCTCTTGGGTTTTGTGAACTTTAATGATTGAGCTTAGGAGAAAAAATTAAGATATTTCTGGTGAATTATTATTGGTGTGTGCGGGTTCACGAGACGCTAAAATGGTCCCCCCCATGTTTTTGGTTTGGTCTGTGCACAGTGCTCTCTGACGACAACAAGAGGTTCTTGTACGACGTAGGAGTCTACGACAGTGACGATGACGAAAATGTATGAGACTCTTTTTTCAACAAAAACCCATCATTTTAGTGAATTTTTTTCTCTCCTAGATTGGCCCACTCTAATTGTTTTTTTTGAATGATTGTGTTTGTTATGATATTTTGCAGGGAATGGGTGATTTTTTGAATGAAATGGCTTCAATGATGAGCCAAACCAAGCCCAATGTAAGTTGTTATGTTTGTTTATTTTACTTTTTTTTGTTCATCAAATTGTTCAACTATTAAGGAAAATGATAAGGCTAGTGTCTTATAAAGTTCGATTCACCTAAAAGCTCAGATTTATAGGTCTCTACTAAGTGACGGAAAAATGAGTTATTGGTTTGTGAGTTATTCAACTAAAATGTCAAGTCGATAAGTGACCGTCCCAAAATATTTATCGGGACCCACATATTTTTGATATAGAACCACATAAGGCGATATTGTTCGTATGAGGATTGGAATAGATGGGAAAATAAGTTCATCGAAAGTTGAATCTATGAAATTTTGTTCTATAAAGTCTCGGATTAATTTCTGATCGGTCTTCATGGGCTCTACTGCCCGATTAGCGTTTTTTAGAAGACTTGATTATGATGTTGTTATTGAATAGTGTGGTAATGTTGTTTGGCTTGTGGGAAATGGTAGGAAAATGGGAATGAGAGCTTTGAGCAACTGCAAGAGCTTTTTGAGGAGATGTTCCAAGTGGATTCATATGGTTCTTCCACTTCTCACACCATGAGCTCCACTTGTTGCTCCACCTCTGCCAACTCTTCCTCCTATGGCCCGTATTGCGAAAGCTCCACCACCAACAAGCGCAACTCCACGGACATGAGCTCTGGGATGGCCAATTCTGGTGGCCAGTCCTCCGCCTTTGACGCCCGCTATCAGAACTTCTGTGTCGGGGTCAGTAATTCTCTCATTTCCTTTAGGTTCACTATGAGTTTGTGTATGGGTAATGTTGGTGGCATAACCGTAATTAGTGATGATTAGTGTATTTTGTTGCATACCAATTAGATGAGTTTTATAGGGTTACTTATAAGTTGTAATTATAGACTCGAGTCTGAAAACAGTTTCTCTGTATTGTTGTTTGCATACGAAGGGACATCCCTTCACGAGCCCCACATTTGTTGGGTGTCTGCAAGGGGATGACCCTTCGTGGTCCTATACGAGGGGGGGCATCTTTTCACCCCCTCATAATTGATGGTTGCATAGGAAGGGTGGAGTCCCTATGCGCCCCACACAAGGATAAGGCTCTTGATGTTCCATAAATTAATGTTATTGTAGGAATGACAAAAATTTCCATTTCCGAATTTGATGAGGATCTGATTTTCCTGATTTATTGGGGTAGAAGACGGTTTCCACTAAGCCCGCTAAGAATTTGCCCTGTTACTATCTTATAGGGAGAAAATATCTCAAGCATGATGGAAACATGATGTTTCCAATCTGATGGGATAGCAGACAAAATCAATAAACATAATCTATTTTTATTCATTATTGTTTGACGAACTGGTCAATCACTTGAATTTATTAGAGTTCGAGTTTTAACACCGATCCTCTATTTATAGATACATTACAATAGTTCCCAATATATGATGCTCTTAGATAGGATATTCATATTATGGGCAAAATATGCACTTAAATTGTTTTTTTAGTTGTGAAGTCTGATTCGATATATATATGAATGAAGACAGGTGGACCAACAGGGAAGCATGAGGACGGGGAAAAGAGCAAGCGGAAGAGTTCAAGGCGGGGGAGCGGGTGGTAGGCGAAGGAAACAAAAAGTGTCCGGCGGCGGTGACTATTTCGGTATCTCCACCTGATTTTCCGGCCAATTATGATGTTGACTCTCAATTGGTAGAGAAAAAAAATGGAACATTGGCCAATTTTGTTTTCAAATTGTTAGTGTTCTTTGTTCATCTTAATTAGCAGTGAAATCACTCTCTTTATTGTTCCTCAATGAATGTAACCTACTCTCTATTCAATGCATGATTTGAAAGTTTCAATGTTTTGTTTAAGTTGATTTATTTTTCTTATTGACTCTCTTCAAAGATCAAGTTAGGGATGTTGATAGATAATGGTTATTAGTCAAGACTAAGCCCAAAGATCAATCACAAAGTTGTAAAAACAAATCAAACACAAAGAAGATATTTATTGGAATGGCAATTTTGAATAGAAAAAGGCTTAACTTATAATTTAGGATAAAATGTATCTTCTCATTTTTGTTATGATATAAAGTTATTAAAGTGTTTTTAAGGTGAAAATCATTTGTTATAACTTATCAATTCTCTTAAGAAACAAGCCAATATTATTAAGAAGTAACTAATTCAACAACACGTCAAATAGCCGTGTATCATAATCTTATCAATTATTAGTCAGCCCTGCATTATGGTTCTATCAATTGTTAGTCAAAACATATATGGCTAGTTCGCGTGCCGCTCAATTATCGATTTAAGTATATCATATATAATAAATATATTAAATTAAATTCAAGTATTATAATTATATATTTTTATTAAAATAAATTTTAATTGTAAATTTTTTTTATTTTTACCAAAATAAAATCTAACTTTGGGTCTATAAGTGGGGCCCACATACTGCTCCCAACAACCAACTTTTTGGTTTGATGATGGAAAAGGTGTACAAGGAATGTGTGGGGCCCAAATTGTATTTGACAAGCAAGTTGTTGAAAATAAATAAAAATCTTGATGAATAGGCTTTGTGGGTGGTGGTGAGTGGGCTTCTCCAAGCTTCCATTGCACATAACACTTAAACATCAAACATGAAAGTGAGAATGTGCACCAAACAATTTGCCCAACTTGTGTCCACTCCAACACAATGAGCTTCCACAACTTGCAAGACTTTGTCCCTTTATTTATGGTCAAATATTACACAACTTCTTTAGTCCATCTCATTCTATTAGTAAAATAGACCTCAACTTAATGTGATTTGATGAAGTTTTCATTTATCATTGGGTCCACTTATCTTTTGAGCAAGTGGTTTTTTATATATCGGTCTTAATTTAATTTTAATGGGATGACGTTTGATTTTGATGATCTGATCATATCAGATAATATAATTAATTGAACACTATAATAATAAAATATAATTTAGAGAAAGGTGAAACATTCACTCGTTTAAAGTGTGAAACCCACTTTGTGTATTTTTTGTCATTGCAATCAATCAGTTATCAGAAAAAACAACATGATTATGCTCAAAATCTGTCTTTGTCGTTAAAATCATTCTAAGATAAGACAACTAAATATATATTAAAGCGTTAACATTACGAATCCGAGGGCATTTGTAGCATGGGATGGTTTCTAGATGGGATTAGATTGTGTGCTCATGGTTTACAACAAAAACCATCTCTGTCTAAGGACCTAATAATAGTGTAATAATATTTGAGGTTGAAGTGTGATATGGATAAAGTGTTGATCATGATGGTGGCAAGTTGTGCTTATCTTATTAGGAGTGCATAAGCAAATTGTGCCCAAAAGTGAACTGGTTGATAAAACTATGCACAAGTTGGGGTTTAGAAAATGATATTCAAGGGCACAAGTAGATGGAAAAATGTTATTAAAACTACAATTGAATTGACACACCAATAAATTCATGCTTGCAAGAACTTAAAAGGGTATTTTTGCAATACTTACATATAATATTCCAAACTTTTGCCCAAAAGTTGTGTTTCTAGTAGTGTATTTACATGCTTTGATTAAACTAAATGATTTGTTTTCTCCTAGAATGCGGAGTCGAAACTTATGTCTACCCAAATCCAAATAATTGATGTCACGTGTTAGGAGCCGAAATGAATCAAACTTTAATATTATATTATAATCTGATTCACTTGAAACTCCATCTGAATATAAGGTGGAGACGTAAACTTGTTTAAAAACTTATTTTTTAGACCAATCTATATGTTGCTTACACTACACACTTATGGTGTTTAAGCAAAATTGAGCAAACTTCCAATTCCAAGCAAACAAATTTGAGACCTTGGGTCATTATGGGCCCATTGAAGGCCCAATGAGAAGATTATAATGGGCTTGGGCCGCTTGGGTCCACAACTTCAGAAAAAAAAACCATGAATGAATGAATAGAAGAAAACTAAAATCAACTCTAGTTTTGAAATTATTGGGCACAAATTTCACGATTCAAATTAGATATGAGAAGAGCTAAGATAGACGGAGTAGCTTCCTTCAATTAGCATAATTATCTATTTAAGTGCGGTTCGGGTTCCGTTGACGGGTCGGGTTACCTCCGACTCGCCGACGGCCACGACTCCGACCTCTCATTACTTTACGATGATTTTTTTAGCATATGAGTAGAGAGGTTTATTTTGAGCCCATAACTGATCTTGAACCGAGTCAACCTGTCCTTAAAAACTTGAGAAGCATGAATAATGGTTCATATTAAATTTTAAATTTGAAAAAACTGTTAAATTATGGTTTGGTTCAAATCCAATAAAAGGCTCGTTAATTACATATATAGTCATACCTGAAAACCTATAAATTAAAACCATTAACATCAACCCTCTCCAGGTAATCGCACGACTTCACCTTAAAAAGCTATAAATTGGGAGCATTAATATTATCAAACTGATCGAAACTTTAAATTTACACATATGAAAAATAGTAACAGAAATAGGACATTACACTTTTTTCTTTTTCTTTTTAATAGGCAAAGACAACATTCGATTCGGTCATTCCGGTTTAACAACAATTATAATTTGTAAAAATCAGATCCCAACGATAATTTCATGTACATTCATAAATTATCGTTATACTCGAGAATCTGTAAATTTAGGAGCATTAATATTAACCCTCTTCAAGGAATCACACTCCCACCTCACCTTGAGAAGTTGTAAATTGGGAGCATTAACATTATCAACCGTTTCTAGGTCATTGCAAAAACCTCACCTTGAGAACCCGTAAATTCGGAGCATTAATATTATCGAGCCTCTCAATTCGTTTGCAGCTCGAGAGCTTGGAGTTGAGGTGCGATTATTTTTACTTTGGTAACATACAATTATAGGACCACCCTTCAGGGAGATCAAGTCTAAGATCCTCGACTTCGACTTCTACGGATCGTTGCATCCACCGGTTCAGCTCCGGGTGCCACCGGTCCGGTTGATATCGTTCAACCAGGAGGCTGAACCGGTGTATGCTCAAATTCTGTCCGACCAGATTTTGTATGGACTCTTGGACGTGATTCATGAACAAACTCTCTCTCTTTCTCTCTCTCTCTCTCTCTCTCTCTCTCTCTCTTTATCAGAAGCTCAATTCACCTAAAAGGTCAAGCTGATAGATGGAGGTCCAGATTGTTATATAAGCTGGTGAATAGATTCACATTTTTCAGATGTGATACTCTAACTCAAATCGAAAGCTTCCCTATCCCATTCCTCGTCATCAGATTCCTCATTGAGAAGGAAGTGTTGTTGGTCGAAGTCGTGAACCGGACTGGACCGGACAATGCTCCTCCAAGCCTTGGAGAGGCACGTGGCCCGACCAACTTCATCTTCTTCGAGGAAGCTAAGGATGTGACGTTGGAGTGGTTGGGACAGTTGGAAGATTCTGTCCATTGATTCAAGATTTGATCGATTGACTATTGAATTAGAACACAATTGCTCATACATTAGTGCACAAAACAGTGAAATAAATCACGGTAAAATTAGGAAATCTATTCCTTTGCGTAAATTATTATAAATAAACAATGTAACATTGGACTTCTTTATTTCCTAATCAAACAATCATTCCAACTATCGTCTTATTATAATTATAATTATAATAAATAAGCTTTTATTACAATACTTGATTACAAATACGAGAATATATATACGCATGAACCTATTTGTACATAAGCACTTTTTTCCTTAATTGGGTTTATTGTAAATGATATATAGAATAATAATGGAGTTTGAGGGATAAAATATTGAAATTTTAAGCTTGAAAATATTAAAAATAGTAACAAAAGTTTAGCGTTAGGCTTTAAATAACCTTCGATTCGGTTAATATCGGTTTAATCATAATTTTGATTTATAAGAATCATACCCGAATGGTAACTAAACGTTTCTCTTAAAATTATAGATGTTTATCTACAGTTCTCGATTTTTCGTGTACAATTTCATTTCAACTTTTAGTTTGGGTCTGGTTTCACATTCAAAATAAACACCCTTATCTCTCGTCTCGAAAGAAGTCAAGAATTCGAATCCAATAAAAGGGTTGTTAATTATATATAGTCATACTTGAGAACCCGCAAAATTAGGAAGATTAACATCAACCACCTTCAGGGAATCACACGACTTCACCTTAAAAAGTTGTAAATTGAGAGCATTAATATTATCAAACCTATCGAATCATTAAGTTTGTAAATATAACAAAAAGTAACAAAAGTTAGACATTATGCTTTAAATAATATTCGATTAAATTAATTACATTTTGACAACAGTTATAATTTGTAAGAATCAGATCCTAACTATAATTTCGTGTACATTTGTAAATTATTGTTATACTTGAGAACCTGGAGATTGGGAGCATTAATATCAACCCTCTTCAAGGAATCACACTCCCACTTCACCTTGAGAAATTGTAACTTGGGAGCATTAAAATTATCAACCCTCTCTAAGGCATTGCATGAACTCACCTTGAGAACCCGTAAATTCGAAGCATTAACATTATCGACCCTCTCAATGCGAGTGCACCAATTCAACTTGAGAACCTGTAGATTGGGAGCATTAATATCGACCCTCCTCAGGCTAGCGAAATGTCCCACCTTGAGTGTACAGAGATTTTGATTTGAAATCTTTATACTCCTGACGTTGAAACCGATCAATACCAACTCCTCCAATCCACGAAACATGGAAACAAAACTTTTGATCTGACCCTTCATCGGATGTTTCGAACGAAGCGTTAAATTCTTGAGCGAAGACGCGTAAACATCTATTTCGAACTCACTCCACCAGTTATACAAAACCTCGAGAGCTCGGAGTTGAGGTGCGATTATTTTTACTTCCATAACAATTGTGTTTTTTCCCTTAAAACTCCGGCGCAAACTCAAATTGAGGAAATTGAGTCTAGCGAGACCAGAAACACAAATACTCAATAACCCGTTACCACGACAGTTAATGACTTCCAAACTCTCCAATTTGGGAGATCCGAAAGTGAATTTCTCGATCGTGCCTTGTCGCAGAGCTACATGGCTCAGGCTGAGCCGAAGCAGATTAGGCAGACTCACGCTGTTACAGTGCTTGATATCGCATCCACTCAGCCGTAACTGAGTGATTGTTTCGGACAACAAAACAAACGGGGGCAACACGTAATATTCAGACAACCCTGTCGTAAGGAGAACAAGTATAAGATTCTCGACTTTGGCTTCAACCGATTGTTGCATCCATCGGTTCAGTTGCGGGTCCCACCGGTCCGGTTGATACTGTTCGGCCCGGAGGCTGAACCGGTGTATGCTCAGATTCTGCCCGACCACATTCTGTATGGACCTTTCGATGTGATCCATGAACAATCTCTCTTTCGCTCTCGCTCTCCGATCGATCGCGTCCACGCCGGATTTTTTGGGGATTTTGTTTTCATGACATTCGAGAAATAGGAAGTGGAGTTGGTTGAAATCGAGAACCGGGCTGGACCAGACGGTGCTCCTCAATGCCTTGGAGAGGCACGTGGCCCGACCAACGTCGTCTTCTTCGAGGAAGCTAAGGGTGTGGTGTTGGATTGATTGTGGCAGTTGGGAGATTCTGTCCATTGATTGCGGAAGTATTCGTAGATGGAGAGGTTAGGATCGAGATACCTCTGATACCATGATAGATTTGAGAATATATTTATTGTATTCGATGATTAATTCAATGTACAATACCCTGTATTTATAGTATTAGGATTACAAAAAATAGGAAAGAGACATATTTACAGAATTAGGAAAGAGGGTCTCTGGCCCATATATTAACACTTATAATTTTATAGTGCACGAAAAGAGGTTACTTATAGTAGAATTAGGAAATCTTTTTCTCTGCGTAAAAGAAATTATGTAACTTTTGTTGGGATGAATTCAAATAAAAACCACCTCTTACAATAGAATATAAGAACTATTACCATTCATAGGATAATAATAATCAATGACTATAATTAATTAATTGATTTATTGTTGAGTTAAATATAGTAATAGATGAAATGGTATGTAGGTAAATTTAACTAATACCAAAAATAAAACATTAATTGTTTCAGTCGTTTCCTATTTCCTGTAAGTTGTCAGTTCTCACTTGATTACGCCCATAATTGTTGTGACTTGCAAAAAATCTAATATTGAACGTTAGTTTTTGCAACCATCCATTTATCTTATTTGAGAGCAAGCTAGGGTAGGGTTTTCATATATATATTTTCTTGCATATGGGATTTTTACAAGTTTGCCCTTATGAGTATTATTGTATTTATTTACTAAAATAAGAGACTAATTAGACACTTTGATTATTCTCATATACGGATGGTAATAGTTTATGGATTTGTATATAAGAGATGATTTTATTTATAGGATTCTAATTATGGACATCTACGAGATAAGGGATTGACACTTATACGACCAATTATGGCTATGTTTTTATGATTAACCGTTGGTTATAGATTATATAAACTAAAATTAATTAGTTTACTTAAAAATTGAACCGTAACCAAATCATTATCCATAATTTTCGGTTTTTTTAAGTTTGGTTTGATTTCCGGTTCGGTCATGAATTTTGGTTAAAATGGACAGCATGCGAAGCTAATTGTGACGACTCGAGAGCTTCCCCTTAGCTTTTCGCGGTACATCCGGCACTTAGGTGATTAGCACTCCTTGTGCACGCCCTAAGTCAGCCTTGATCCTACACGAAACAATGTAAGAACAAGAGGAAAGCAAGAAAACCCTAAAGAGAGGAAAGGAAACTTGAGAACGAGAAAAAGATGTGTAAGAGCTCTTT
>JAYMTP010004545.1:0-14776 GCA_036897365.1 Geranium brycei
GGAAACCGGACGTGACCGGTTCGGTTACTCAATCTTCCTTCCGGTGCCGGTTAACCGGATATGGACACCCCTACCTACAAATATTCTGAAAAACAGGATATATTGATATTTGACCCGTAAATAGTAAAAAAAGTTGGTGCCATTAATTTTTTCTAAGATTAGACTATGTTTATCCTGAAGTAATTAAATATTTAATTGATTGTTGCAGATGATAAAATTTAGGGATGATATAAAAATTCGAACCCGACGAATATCCGATTAACTCGGCCCGAAACGAGTAAAATCCGAAAAAAATCAAGTATGAGTTGAGTATGGGTTTTTCCCTCGGATTTTTGGCCGGGTACGAGTTGCCTATACCCGCCTCGTTTCCAACCCATACTTGTACCATATAAGAGAATTAATTAATTTATATATTACATATAATTAATTTTTAACAAAAAAATATTAAATAATTTTCAAAGTAATTATGTATATAATTATATATTATACATTATATATAATATATAAAACAATTGTATATATTATTATTTATTATAAATTCTGGACGTTTTAAAAGAAATAGCATTTTAGATAGTTTTCAAGTCAAGTTTTGGATTTCGAGTAAAACCCGTACCCGACCGGGCCTTGAGCGGGGAGGATACCCGCTCACTTTGAGAGAGTATTTTTCAGGTCGGGTACCCGTTCAAATTCCTTGAGTACAGGTGCGGGTTTCGTCAAACCCGCCTCAAACCCAACCCGTTGTCATCCCTAAATTAAAAGTTAATGATTCAATATTAATTAGTACCTGATTAGGTTTGGGGAATAATTATTGTTTTATTTTTTTCATTATTTATTCTGATATATTATCATATCGGTCACCAGCCAAATTTAGACCAGTGTAAAGTTAAATTAAATATTATTACGATGATTAGTGAAATTATAGATTTGATGGCATATCTTTAGTTCTTTTTTCAATTAAATGTCAACTATATTGTACTCAAAATTTTGATTAATCTAATGATGTAAATTGATGCAACAACAACTAATTGGGTTTTTCTTAATAATAAATTAAGGATCTTTGTTACCATCATTTTCATTGTAGTTATTTGCATCAACTACCATGATTTTGAGAGTTGCTGAGTCACTGTCTGAACCTTGTGAGAGATGACCAACGATGTGTATCCCTCACTCACTCTTCAGGGTCAATCCAAACCAACATTCAATGTCTAATTCCCAACGTTTTCAAAACCTAACCAAATTAATATTCAAATCCAAAAATTTTATTGATAAATAATTTAATTATTCATTGTACTGACGACCTTGTAAGTTTGAGCAATATCTAAAATAAACAGGTCATTCACGAGGACTTAAGTTTGTCAACACTAAAAACGAAAAATTCTTCTTTTGTAAAACTTTTTTGTACAGAAATTGGTTGATGAATGATTTAATTCTCTAGAGAATTTACGATCTTGTAAGTGTGACCGATTTTGAAACAAACGGGTTATTTGAGGTTAGGTTTGTCGACACTAAAAATGAAATATATTCTGTTAGAAGACTGTGTATAGAGATTGGTTGATAAATAATTTGATTTGTTAGAGAACTACCGAGTTTATGTGAGTGAGCGATTACTGAAATAAACAGATCATCAGAGTTTAGGTCTGTCAACATAAGAAACGAAAATCTTCCATGTGTAAAATTGTTAGTACAAAATGATGAAATCGAGACATCTTATTAAATCGACAATTCAATTCAGATCAGACATACTGATGACTCAACCACCTTAATATGGTTTTAAAACATTATTATGTGTACCAAACCCTTCCATTGATCCACTAAACTAACAAACTTGCAATAACTAACCTTATTCTCCATCTTATTTTCTTCATGAAAGAGCCAAACCATAGCCAACCAAAACCCTAGAGACTATAATAAGACTGTGACACACTGTGATGTGATGCTCAATTCCTCCAATATCCATTTGGAGCCATTAGATAATAGGTATATCTTATCTGGTAGTTCACCCACAAACCCTACCTTTTCTTCATAAAAAAATACCCAAAAGTAGGCACCAGATTTTATTTAATTCTCACCAAGTATGTGGCTTGCATTGCAAGTAACCTCCCAACGGATACTTCCAACAGCATTGAGGCCACCTGTATGAGCTCAAATGGGTTTCATGACAAAACAGAAGATAACAAGGTTAATGCTTTCATAGGTTGTCTCTGTGTCCAGTTCTGAGCTGTTGATTCATGTTTGGCCTTGTCGGTCTTGAGCGATTCCTGGGACATGTGACTTTGTTTCTTGATGATCATTTGAGCTCTTCAAGAAAATATTAAAATGAGCTGCCCAAAGCCTAGTGTTCTAAAAAAATGTTAGGCGCTGATTGACAGAGAGGGTCATTTAGGGATTAATTGAAAATAATATTGAACGAAAAGATTATTCAAAAATTATAGAGAATTAATCAGGGATAAATCACACAAGTCGGAGATTTTTAGAACAATGTCAAAGTCTTTAGCAACCGGTCCTTGAAAACATTGAATATTAGGAGCGTTTATGGATCGGTTTTGAACTGAACCAACTAACTCAATTTTAAGAAAATCATAACTAAAACAGGATCATTGCAAATAGGATTTGTACGGTTTTGAACCAACCCGTTCAGTTCAGTTTTAAGAAAACCATAATTGAACCTTAAGAAATCGAGTTTGTTCGGTTTTGAATCGACCAGTTCAATTCCAAGGTTTTGCTTGATTTTAAACAAATAGGTTGGTTTTATTTGACCAAATTTCATAAATTTCTCTCTTTTTATGCCTATTTTGACTTATTTTTTGTTGGCTCAATATTCGTACACCCACTAAAAGAATATGAATGACTTAAAATGGTCCACATGTTCAAACTCATTGTTTTTCTATTCAATCTTCTATCAGTTCTACTTCTATAACTTGAAACCAAAGAGATTTAGTTTCAATTTTGTTTATGATTAAGCCAAATCAGTTTAGTTCTATCAAACACATTTTGCACAAAAACATAAAGTTCATGACACAATTTTGCCATTAACAAACAGCACATCAACTTCTTACAATATTATCATATTATAGGACACATTTTTGCCATTTTTCCTACAATATAATCATCAAAGTTTTTGAGAAAATAATGATGACATAGCAAAAACATCAAAACAGCCTCTTCTCATGTAGTTGATTATATTACAAAACATAATCAAAATTCTGTATACAAAAAGAAAGAATTAGGTCTAAATATAACAAAAACAACCTGAGCAGCTCAGAAATCTTCGTCAGAACTAACATAGTCTAGTTCAATCATCTTTTCTGTACCCTGCCTAGATTTTTCACCCAAAATTCGCTCCTGCTCGGTTTTCCTTCTTTTCGCTTCCTGTTCTTGGTTTCTCATTACTTCAGCTGGATTTGGTTTCGCAGCATTTGGTTTCCTAAAACAAAACAAAAATCACATAACCACTCGGAAAGGATTTCTGAGATTTTGGCGAGACTAACTGAGAATTAGTTGGAAATTAATCAATAATTAATTACATTAAAGAATTAATCGCGGGCTAAACATATGGATTGATCAGACAAGTCAGGGATTCTTAGAAAACTGATGAAAAGTTGGTAAAAGTGAACCACTGAGAACGAGTTCCAAAACTCAGTCAACTCAATTTTACGAGATATTGGGAGTTTTAGAACACTGCATGGCATGTAAAATATTTTTCCTGAAAATGAATGATCTTTTCAAGGTACCTTTTCTCCAAGCTGGTAACGTGTTTTTGTGTCACTTCAGATTCTTTACTTGCGTACTTGGATCTTGATTTCCTATCAGCTGTAAAGTAAAAAACATATTAGAGAAGAAAAGCTGCAGGGGATCGGAGGCAACACGAGCAGATGATGGATTGAAATCTTGTACCTGTTAGTTCGGTAAGAAACCTTATCCCTTGCGAGTGTGTGTTTGTCGTCACTTTACCTGCATTGCTGCTTTTTTGATAAAAAAAATCAGCAGATGAAAAATGACACTAATCAACGTTTAACCTCAGCCAGAGTTTCTTTTTTGCTTGCTCGTCTAATATAAATGCAGTAAAGAAATTTTTTTTATGGATGAGCTAGCAATTAAACCATGAGTCGGGATAAATGCTAGAAATGTTACAATACAAATAGTGATTTACAACAACTGAGGTCTCCTGACCAAAACTTGTGCATAAATATGATAGAACTTATAATCTCAAGTCTGCCGTTTTATTCTTAACAATGCAGCAATAACACTTTAATTATATTTCTTTGAAGGAGAGGATAAGAAGTAAATCTATGACCAACCTCAAGGCTTTCTTGAGTCCATCTACAGTTAATGACTTCACAGGCTTCGTGGACTTGCTAAAGTTTGTTTTGTCCGCAAAAGGGTCGACCATGTAAATCCCTTCTGCTCTGGGAGGACCTCTAAAAGCTGTTCTCAAGTTCCTGCCGGAAATAAAACCGCATGTAGAGTTACTATTAATTCAATATTACATGAAGGCTCAATGATTCTAAATGTCGAGTGCATACCCTCCCTTGAGCTCAGTACGTGTTACGGTTGAATATTTCTGGGTTGCTTTCTGCAAAACAATATAACAAACGAATGTGAAGTTTCAATCGGTGAGTATGGTTTCAGAATTTAAATTGCTTGGAAAAGATCGAGGTGTTGGTATTTACTCTTACTTACCGTTTTGTGATACTTACAGAATGTCCCACGATTCCTTTATGTGAAAAGAATCAATGTCAAGAATTTGAATGTAACGAAAGAAAAACAAACACAGTTTCATATAGAATAATACGAATTGTGATTCATTCAGATTGCATAAGAAATGTAAACAAAATGACATGACAAGGTCTTAAATAAAATATTGCAGATGGTATGAATTATTCTGAAATAAAATCTTCAGGCTGAAGTATAAGTTGTGGCGTTGATATTAAATATCGGAACATCATTGGTAAATAAATAGCATGTATGACGTACTTATTCATGTGTTGACAGTATTGCTGTTTAATTTATTACTGATAAAAAATGTTTGACGTACTTATTTATCACTAGTGTGCAAGCGACTCCGTCCTTTCTCTTTCCCTTGCAAACCCCATAATCAACAGACGTTCCCATCTTCACAATTTGATTCGTGTTGTAAACGCTCAATGAAAAACCCAATCCCTGCAAAAGCAAGTGCTGGATTGTTACATTACAAAAAAACAATTGTTACAAAGATTCTCTAAAAAGGTGCATTATGAGAAAAGAAGTCGATACTGCATTGTCTTTCCGAACACTGCAATTAAACAAGGCAAAGACGGTTCCCGCCTTCTCTTGGGAATTTTTCTGGTAAGCATCGCCGAACAAGAAGACAGTAACGGTTTTCTCATCCAAAGACCCAAACTTCCATATGGAATAGGTCTTCCCCGTGGAACTAGTTCTTGGAAACCCTTTCTCCGTCAAGACACCAATTGTTGCCCAGCAACCCGAAAGAGCCTCCCCTACTATCGAATTCCTAATAAAAGAAAATTGAAATTTTGAATCCATTATCGCATTGCAATTAAATTCAATCTGACTCCAATAAATAGCTAAACCGATCAATTTCAATACTATAAGCAGATGAATTGTAGTATCAGAACCAGTTAACCAACTTGCATCTACAATGTTAAATATAATAGCATACTTTATAGCCGACAGGCGAACAAATTTGATGTCTGAGAAACGATCACTAATCTCCATCGGAGTCATCAACTGGTTCCTGAAGAAAACGAATAAGCATTATATGAGACGTCTAATGTCATTATCTTAACTCATAACACTAATGGAAAGCAAATTAAACAAAATCACGTCATGTGTATTACATTATAAAATAACACTTTAACCATCTACACAATATTCCTGAAGAAGACAAAAGCATGTATGAGACAACTAATTTCACTGTGATTTCTCAGAAAACTAATTAAATTCAAATTAAACAAAATTGTCACCTGTTGTGTAAGAAAATAAAATGTCACTTAACCATCAAAAGATTCTAAACAACATTGCAAGAAGCAATCAAGCCGACTGTAAATTTGTATCTGGAATCCCAAATGAGAAAAATTCAAGACTCGGTTTTTAGGTCTCTAAGCAATCAAACAGACTAAACTTGAAGCCAACCCTAAGCTACCTTATACGCAACCCCGAAAACTTCTCGGACAAAAATATATATGAGACAACTAATTTCACTGTGATTTCTCACAAATCTAACGAAATTCAAATTAAACTAAATTGGCACATGTTTTGCAAGAAAATAAAATATCACTCAACCATCTAATCAATATCGCAATAAGCAATCAAACAGACCATAAACTTGTATTTGAATTCCCAAATGAGAAAAAACTCAAGACTCAATTTTTATGTCTCTAAGCAATCAAACAGACTATAAACTTGAAGTGAGCTTCTAAATTGTAAGCTACCTTATACGCAACCCCGAGAACTTCTCGACACCAGGATCATTGGATGCCTTGCCCTGGTTCAACTTACTGGTCTTCTTCACGGGTTCGGGCTGGTAATCGAGATGGTCTTCGACAACATTCCTGAAAGCCGACATGTCCACTGGACCTCTTTGCTTTGGCGATCCATCATCGGACAGGTACCCTACGAAATCAAGGCACATTGAGACACACCCACATAAATTATCCACCAAAGGAACGATTTTTTCCCAAAATCCAGAAGAAACCCAAATAAACCCACATCCAAAATCAACCCAAAACACAAGCTCGGGACATTGAAGTACACCCAGATGCGATTTTTTCACCCAAATCAAATCCAGAAGAAAACAAAAGAACCCTAGATCCGAAATAGACCCAAAACACAAGCTCACACGCCATTGAAAATTGGGGGAAAATGAAATTGAAATACATCGCACAGACCCAGATGCGATTTTCGATGGGTGAAGCGAAATCGAGAGGTTTATCGATGCGAGTGAATCACCTGGAGATTGGGGAGGAGTTTCGAGAACCCTGTCCTGGAGAGAGAGGAGGAGGTCGAGGTCGTCTTGGTGGCTGGTCATGGCGGGTTCGGCGACGACACTGAGACAGAGACTGTGGCTTTGGGCTTGTTGTGGTGGGTTCTGTGAATCTGTGAGCTTGCAAAATGCTATGCTACGGAGTGAAAGAGACGAAGTGTTGGAGGGAAAGCTGAATCTTTTTTGGAGGGAAATGAAAATGGTGTAAACGACGACGTTTTGTATGGGCGCTAAGGATTTAAAGGGTGGGCCTCGATACGTGTACTTATCGGCCCAACTTATATTGTTGGTTTTCACTAAAAAGAAATTTATTTTCTTATTTTGAATTATTGTTTTTGTTTCACTTGCTATAATTCATTAATTAAATTTTATCATTTCAGATGATGAGTAGTCTAAGTAAGATTATGTTGAGATCATGATATTTTGTAATGTTTGTGCATAATTTAGTCGAGATTATGATATTTTGTACTGGTTTGTGGATAATTTAATCTTAAATGTTTATGTAAATTAAAATATTTCTCGTTATTTATTATTGATTAATTAGTTGTAATAGTATTGAAAATTGTGTAGATTAATGAATAAATTTGTAATCAAAAGATTAAAGAGTTTAGTTGATTTATTTAGTGTTCGTAATAGATAACTCAACTCAAATTGTAGTGTTGAGTTTAATCTGCATGATATTGTTAACAATTTAAATTTACGTAAAATGATTAAAGAAATTTTTATAAAGATTAAAAATTGTATTGAAAAACAACTATATGAATAATTATTTCTCTCTTCTCCTATGATAATAAAATTATTTATAATAATATAATGTTCTTCTTATATTTCAACGTGAAGAACGAAAGAGAAAATATAAAATGGAATAACTTGTAAACATTTGATAACAGCTTAAAAAAAATTAATTAGGAACTTTAATTGTGAATTATACTCTTAATAAATCCAAAAAAGTAACAAAAATCAAACTCTAATATGGTAAGTATCATGAATCATTGTGATGAACAAAGTTGGATTACACAAACTATGATTGTGAAGATATATCAAATCTCTCTATTTTGTTCACATTATTTAGCTCTCTGATTTTTGTCTACTTCTTCTTGACGCCGCACATGACGTCAACAGCGAGACTCTTGTGGAAATCAGGACACGTGTCATGTCCCTTGTTCAACAGTTCTCTATCAATGGGAATGTCACACCCACTCTTCCCCAAGCAAAGCTGCACATTCATCAAACACCAAAGATAGTAAAATAAAGCTCAAACTAATCGTTAATGATGAAATATTATCAGTAAAAAACCAACCAGTAATTGTATTAATAAAATAGATACCAATATATAATTTTAAGAAAAATAACAGATGTTTATCTCGACTATACACGGTTTCCACTTAGCCTCTGAATACGAGAGCTCACAGATCATTTCGGGCATGACCCTTATTTTCGTTCGGGAAAAAACTATAAAGCATGAACTACCCTTTGTCTGAATTGTTTAAGTGATTTACAATCATTTCGAATTTTAGGGCGGGTTGCGATTGGAACTGGGTCATCCAAAAGGTTTTATATTTTAATTTTTCATCTCGGTTCAAATTTAATATAGAACCGCAATTTCTTATTAAAATAGTTATAAATTAACTTAAAGGTATTGGTTAGAGTAGCACCACATATGAAATATATGAATCTATTTACCAATTTAAATAACGGTTTCAGTCTTCACTTATTAGGTTTAACTTTTAGGTGGGTTATCTTCTGACATAATGTATGAGGAGTCAATTTGGGTCTGTGTTGGTGCGTCTCGCCTACATGTGACTTCGCTCTCTGCAAGCCCGATATTGTGGTCCACGTAAGACAGGAAATAAACCCACGTGCAAAAGACACGTCCTAACATGAGTCACGCAAGGAGGTGAGGGAGATTGACATTTTAGTAGTGAAGTCCGACCCAGTATGTTCAAAACTAATTTACGAATGAAAATTATCAGGAAGCAATATTATTAGTGTTGTTAACTTAACATACTCTGATATCATGTTAAAGATTCGTACCTTTTCGACGATCCCCTTGGTGAAATCGATGCTGGTGCAATTCGGGTCGACCTTGAAGTTCCCGCACGACCCGAACGGGTCGCCCCAATCAGCGAACTCGACCGACAAGATCTCCATGGATTCGCGGCATTTGAGGGAAGCCGTTGGCCTGGGCTTCTCGATGAGCGGTCGGAGCTCGTCGTCCTTGACCTCCCAATTGTCGACACCTGGCGGGTGATCCTCGGAGACATAGCTGCACACTCTGTTTCTGTTTATCACCAAGACCTCGATGGTCGCGGGATCGCCACCTTCCTCGTCCAACACCACCATTAGGTTGCTACCTTCTTTGAGGTAGGCTCTAGGAACATGGTACCTTAAAATAACAACCAATTGATTAAGTTTTCTATTGTAACAATATAGTTTTTACCAGTGTTGTAAAAAATGTTACGTGCTAGTCGATCATAAATGATTTTTTAAAAACTGATCAAGTATCATAAAATAATTGAAAATAAATAAATTATATGAAAAGATTGATCAGAGACTAATCAGATTACAAGTATACAAAGATAATCAAATATTTTGTTTAAAAGTATGCAAGATAATCAAATATTTTGTTGTTATTGTTAAATGCATTGTAAATATCTTTTTATCTAGTTTAAGAGAAATTAGATGCGTTGGACAAAGGTAGGGACGGTGACAGGCAGATTCGGAGACTATTTACTTGTCTCCGTCTCCATTCACGTCAGATTGAGAATATCGAGTTTTCGTATAGTTCAAAATATTTTTTCTATAAAATGACAACATAACTGGATTCAGTCGGATTCAGTAGCGCATCCCCGACCCATCAGTTCAGGTACATCGTCCCCGCCGGATAGATTTACATTCCTTAGGTATAGGGTTCTTACCTAAATGCAGTGTTCTAAAAATTCTCGACGTGTCCTACTAATTCTCAACTAGTTCATGATTAATCTGTAATAATTATTTATTAATCCTTAAATCTGATTTATTTTTGGATTAAACTTCGATTAGTCTCTATAAAACCCTCTTTGTTTAACTAACGCCTAAAGTTTTTCTAAAATACTATCTAAAAAGCATTGTGTATGAGTTATAGTAGTTGCTTACGTCATTTGTGTAGGCAATTCAAGAGGAGACAAGTAGCTCTGCCAATAGCGACCAATGCTCTTGCCATTGATCCAAATCATTCCCTTGGACAAGTCGGGCACCCGGAGACCCACCGGGTTTGTACCCGCCGGGGCTTCGAAATTGGACCGATACCAAGTCATTTGGCTACCCTTTCCATCCTCTTTCTTCACCCACTGCGCCTTCCCCGCCCCCTCCGGCGTGAACAGTTGCATTTTCTCGCCCTCGAGCCCGACCTGGTGCCCCCACCCGTTGAACGTCAGGTCCAGGGTTCCGGTGTTCAGCCCCATTATGGAGACACGCCGCGGCCCCGCGAACCTGTGCTCCATGTACGCTCCACTGTCCTGCACGTTTGTTGAAATATGTCTTGAATCAAGTCTGAACTCACTTCGGGTTAGTTAGACATAATGGCAGGGCTGTTTACGGTTCGATTTTGAATCGAGCCAATTAATTCGGTTTGGGTTTTGAAAATGTCGGTTTTCAGTTCAGTTTTGTTTGTTATGAACTGAACTTCATGAAATTCTCACATTTTAGACCGTTTTGACTTATAGATTGACTTATCGGTTTTTAGTTGGATTTTCTTGAACTGATTTTCATGAAATTCTCACATTTTAAGCCGATTTTAACTTATTATTGGACTTTTTTTTCCTCGCCCAATATTTTTAGGCCCAAATAAATAAGGATCGATGACTTAAAATGAGTCACGTGCCCAAATCGACAAGTTTTCGATTCGATTCTATTTTTTATCGGTTCTCATTTTATAAATCAAAGGAATTTTGATTCAGTTCGATTTTGAAACAAATCAGTTTAATTCTTTTCAATTTGGTTATTCTTCAGGTCGGTTTGATTATTTTTGAGCACCCCTAGATAGTTGAGGGGTCGAGATATTTGGTCTAGGCCTATTTTTTGGCCCGCTTATGAGATTAGGTTGTCTTGTGGTTATATAAGTAACTTAATCGAATATTTTGTGATTTTGTATTATGAAATTCTCAATAAAAGTTAATTTCATTTGCATGCAGCCGTAGTTAACATATTGTTGGTGGAAATTTATTTTCTTTCAAAAAAAAAACATATTGTTGATGAACACGTACATATGATGTTCTTGTGACGGTCTATATATTTTGATTTCATGTATGTTTTCTCGTTATATCTTTCTCGTTATAACAATATTTATGAACTCATGCAACTACAAGTCAAAGCTGATAGTTAAAAACCGTGAGAACTGTTTTTACTTACCGGCATTCCGACTGTCATACCCAATATAGTGAGATTGTTGATGCCCGGGGTCAGGCTGATGGGGCGTTGGAACACGAATGTCTCCTCGATATGGCTCCCGTGGCCGGCTCCTGGGATCAATCAAAGAGTTATACAAACAACCGAAGTTGAACTGATAGAATTCGGTTCAGTTCATTTTTTTATGAACTAAATTTCATGAAATTCTCATATTTTAGACCATTATGATTTATTATTTGACATACCGATTTTTGGTTGAATTTTTTTTAAACCGATTTTCAAGAAATTATCACATTTTTTGCCGGTCTTGACTTATTTACTGTTGGACCAATATTTTCAGGCTCTGTAAATAAAGATCGATGACCTAAAATCAACCATGTGTCCAGATCGACCGGTTTTTTATTCGGTTCATTTTCTCGTCGGTTCTCATTTTATAAACTGAACTGATGGAGTTCGGTTCAGTCCAGTTTAGTTTTGAACCAAATCAGCACAGTTTGGCCGGTTCAGTTATTTTTGGACAACTCTACATGCATTGTACTACGTGAAACAACATATGAGTCGTTGAGTCGTGTAAGTGGGCTTACCTACGAATGCACCGTTTACATAAGCAAGCAAAGCATGGCCTTGACTATGGATGGTGAGAACAGGAACAATGTCGACGCGCACAGGCAAGTCCCGAGGACCCAACATGATGCTGTAAGTTATAGGAACTCAATGTCACGACCCATCAAGTGAAAAGTTAGTCACTAAAACATTAAAATCTGATCCAACTAAAAACTCAAGTTTATAATAATTAAAAGCCACAAAGTATTAATTAAACATGCCGCGATTTCCATTTTCCCGATACGGGTCGTTAAATAACAACTCTACTCTTACGTGCATGTCAGATTGAGACGATTCACGTTCACATCATAGGCTGAGCTTAGGGATGGCAACAGACATATCGAAGTGGTAGGGTATAATTTGTCAGTGTATATAGGAAGCACTACCAAAAAAATTATTATACATGATCGTCAGTCGGGTATGGACTACAAATTAAACCAGTTGAGTATCCATACTCGACTGGATATTAATCAAGTATGGTCAGTCGGCACTTCTCATCGGTAAAGACCATACACAAGTGTCATTGTGCTTCAATGTTAGTCGGATATGGTCTGATATACTCCGCTAACATGTCTTCATGTTAGGCAACATAACATATCAGGTTGAGTCATAGAAAGACAAAATACCCCGAACTAGATTCAGATAATCCACATTTACAAGGTGGGTCGAGTCAGGGATGAGACGGCAACAGGGCGGTTTGGGGTGGTATTTGTGATCCCCCGCCTCGACTGGATCGAAGAAACCCAGTTTTCGTTGAGTTCAAAGTATAACATGGCAGATTCATAACTTATGAGTTTTACGAATCCTGTTCCCGCCCCATCTGATCGGGAATATCATATCCTTGTCCGGTTCAAATATTTTTGTCATCTCATATTGAGAGGGCACTAATGTACATACCACAGATGGTATGATATAATATTAAATCCGATTCACCTAACATATTTTCCACATAAGAACCTAGCAAACACACACTATACTAGAAATATTCACTAATACCCAACTAACATTATGTTAGTCGGGTATATACGCTCCAGAACACCCGACTGACATCCGTGTCAGTCGGGTATTCTCGAGCATATCCAACTGGCATTGGCGTTAGTCAAATATTTAAAAATATACCCGACTATCCCAAAATGGGTTAGTCGGGTATAGTTCGGGACAACGGTCATGTGGTTTGACCGAGACCATAAACACCAAACACAGGGCACAACAAGTTTCACACACACATGTCTCATCACTCACCTGGTGCTGTACCAAACATAGTCGGTGGTGTCCTTGTGGAGGCCGAAGAGGTCGAGAGGAACCTTGGAGAGCTCGGTCCTCATCGTACTCAAATCCGGGACGGGTTCGGAGTACTTTTCCCAGTTGAACTTGGAGGCCTGCTCGGACTTGTCCTGGCAGCGGGAGTTGTGCGGCGCGGCGACGAGCTGGGTGTTGTAGACGACGGTCTTGCAGTCTGGGAGGATGCTAATGGACTTGGCCGGAAGGAAGTATTTGGCGTTTCGGAAGGTGACGAACGACGAGAACCTCGAGCTGTTGTTCGCCAAGAAAGCTGCGCATTTGTTGGTTCCCGGAATCTCGTACCAACGTGTCTGCATGAAATGGAGATCATAATATTATTATAGTTTTGTTTGTTGCATATGTTAATGCTGTGCAAAACAATAGACAAGTGAAACAATGTCAGGGAAAATCGGAAAAGGTTGTCATCCACTATTCCAGTTTCACCGACACTTGTTTGGACAATTGGTTAAGCATTTGAACTTGGGTCTAAAGGTCTTGAGTTCGAATCACATGCAGACTGCTAATAGATTAAGACTGGTATAGGATTTTCCGGACTATTGCCGATAAAAAAAACCCTAAAAAGTTACATTTACAAGTGGGAACCTTAACATACTTATCAGGTCCATCCTTAACATGAGGACTCATGTGAAGCCGATGACCGAAAATCAAATGTTTACTTGTCCATCTGACTGAGCACACTAAATCTGTAAGGATGACAAAAATCTCCAACAGAAATCACTATATGAGCCTCAACTATGTGTATCTCCGAATCCGACAGAGTCTCGATACCCCTGATCCGACGAGATAAAAAGCAGGGAATACTAAATCCGTCCACAACCCTCCAAACTATCATCAATAAAAACCCGATATCTCCAATACAGCGGTATAATAAAAGACAGAAATCACTAAATCCGACCGAACCCACATTAAAAAAATCAAAATAAAACAAAACAAAATAAAATCATTACCAAGACAGCATTGGAGATCCTTTTCTCGTTGGGGACCCCCTCAAGCAAGGGCTTCCGACAAAAGTCCAAGGCCTTGTGCAAGTCCCTCAGGTGTCCTCTCTTGGGCTCCCTGGGAAGCCCATACTCGTCCAATGGGGCCTCGTCGTAGTACCTGGTCGTCTTGAAAGCCGCCGAGGTCCGTCCGAAGTTGGTCCCGCCGTGGTACATGTAGTAGTTGGTCAGCGAGCCGTTCTTCGAGAACCACCGAGCCACCGCGAAGGCCGTGTCCTCCGACGACCTCACCGACGGCGGGTCGCCGAAGACGCGGAACTGGGCCGTCCAGTTCTCGGTCCACAGGGCCGGCTTGTGGGGCTTGTTGGGCCCGACGAACGTGTCCCCGCAGTGACGACCGTTGCATGCGTTGATCTGTTACAAGACATGCATGTAATAAACATGTGAATTAAAAATAGAGATAATCTTAAAACTTTGGCTCGTAAACACAAAAGGACTGTACGTGCTTTTTTGAAAAAAAGCAGGTTCGACATTATTGGAAGAGTTTATTAACGAGGAAGAACAA
>JAYMTP010004546.1:0-14774 GCA_036897365.1 Geranium brycei
GCTCAAATTAGTTTAGTTATATGCATTTAATAATAATTTTTTTAATTAATTATATTATTAGTTAAATTAAATTTGTAGTATAAAGTTTGGCCCCCTTCTTTCAAAAATTTTCTGAATCCACCAGCGCATATGCCTGATGACATAGCCCCATACCTCATACTCATGGAGCTCAACTCACCAGGCCAAACTTTGTGACTATTTGAAGTGTGCTTCTTTCAATACAAGGCAAAAGTATAACAACCAATTGATGTGAAGTTGCATGTCTTATTTACACCAACAGCCAACATACATAAGGACGTACTATAAGTTCAAGTGGCAGATGTCCAATTAGGGGGCATCCGGGTTGAGGTGACGGGAGGCATGGCGCGGACGTTAATGTCCAGTGGTAGCAACCGGAACTGAATGTCGAGCTCCTTGAACATCTTCACCATTTCTTCAACCAGGTGAGCTCTTCTCGTCCACCTCTCCCCCATGTCTTGGTGATTCATTCTGTGCGTCAGCCATACAGCTATCCTCACCCTATTCAACTCTTCCACGTCCTTGAAAATAATCATCGGTGTTGAATACCAGTGATCCTTTTTGCTTTCAATGTAACTGCATACATTACAAACTCATTCAATTCAATTCAATAAATATACAAACAAATGCACCAAACATCTCATTATTTTTTACTTATATGGACAATATGACATTTCCAATAACAGGAGGGCAAATAAGTAATTCCTACAAAGTTAGCGGTCAAGTCTCAAATGATTAGAGGTAAATTCCTATATATAGAGAAGGTAGGGATTTATATCATTGATCTATGCCTCTGATTGCAGTGAAATTACTACTAATGCTACTTAAACAGCATAAATGTCGTTTGGACTATGTTACAATGTCCTACCAATCTATCATTTGATCTTAGTTTTAAGACTACAGAAATAATATGTATGTGATATACCTAAAATTACATTTGTATAAGGCTGCATATTTTGGTGAGTACACCATATGATTATTGGAATAAAACTAACCCCACCATTGAAAACATACCTTAGTATTCTTTGTTTTATGGCAGCAATCTTATCTGCGGGAGTAGATACATGGACACAGAATTCAACAGCATCTCCCATGTCAGGACTGCGATAGTAATTACTGATCGCCTTCGTGGCAAGAACACTATTTGGGTACATAATCTTTTGATTGTCAAATCTTAAAAACACAGTAGTCAAGATGTTCATCTCTTCCACTATCATCTGTAATTCATAGAATACCAGTTAAGCAATGTCAAGGAGAAAACATGTACTACGAATTGGAGTATGAATCGTGATATAATATTACCTGAACTCCTTCAATTTCACATCGATCGCCCACATCAAATGGATGCATCACAAATAAAAAGATGATAGCCTCAAATATCGTCTTGCATGTGTTCCCAAATATGAATGCCACAAGGAGGAGCTGAGAGCTAATAAAGACAAAGAATTTGCTTGTGGCAATTCCCAGTATAAGGAGTGAGATAACAGCTATAATAACGCCAATAAGACCATTGACAAATTTATGAAGTTTATTTACTGCCGTTTTTGTATCATTCAGAGACAATGCTAGTGCTCTTCGCTCCCTGAAGGCATTGACCTGAAATTATGATATTGTAGTTGTACTCAAGTCCTTCTTTTGTGAAATGTAGCAACAGAACAACAATAAAAAGAATTGTCTCTTATGCGATCAACTTCTTACCACCCAGCTTTTCAAGGCAGACTTGGTGATTTTCTGGCTTTCAGAGGCTCCATCAAAGAGACTCATGGTCTTCATCGCCTCATCATCTTGCAGGAAACGCATCAAGTCTTCTAGGTAGATGTACCTATTGCAGAGAGAAAATATGAAAAACATATATTGGAAATGATAGTCATTAAAACAAAGGTGGATTAAACCAAATTACCAATATCAGTAAAAAAAAATAACGGGGAAATGTAGTATCAAAATAATCATCAAATTAAACATGCACTTCATAAAGGTGGTAGAGAAACCTGTATTCACAAATATAATAGGTAGCTGGGCTCATAATGCATCCAAAACAGAGATTTGCTAGTTGAATTGAGGTTGTTGTATTCAATGGTGGAGCCAGATATAAAAGTAAGTTTTAGACACAATATTTTTTAACAAATATATTACTTATTTATGGGTATTCATGTTTTAAACATATAGCTGCATAAATTATCACAGTTGAAGACCATGCCTATTTAGGAGAGCATAATAATGGAGTGCAAGCATCTGCCTAACTTCACCATTGATTGTATTCCATCATATGTAACCTTCAAAACACATGTTCTTACTATTGAAAATTCAAGACAAACAACCAAAATAAGTGACTATCAATTTGTTTGTCAAATAAAATACTTGTCATGCAGCAAACTTATACACACAATTCTATTCCTGAATGACAAACTAAACCATATAACTAGACAAATTATATGATGTGTGTTAGATGCACATGCAAAACTAAGATGACATAACAACAAAAGGTGATGAAGGGGATATGAACATACTTAGAGCCAGGCCTGGCCACATTCTGGAATATCTTCCGTGCTGCAGCTTTCGCTTCGTTTTCACTCCTGATTTGTGTTGCAGACTCGTCCTCTTCAGTGGAATCCAGTATCCGCTCATCCAGAGTGGACAAAACACCGTGCCGCACTATATGCATCAACCTCTTCATGTTCCATGCAGATACATTACTAGGATTCAACCTATGCAAGTGATCAATCGTTATCCCATCCTCTGCGTTCTTGGAGAGAGTCCTAGAAAGCTTCCCACTTTTATCACGGGGAGTTCTTTGGAGTCTTCCGCTCCCAATCACCTTTCCAGTACCCTTGGGTGACAAGAAGGCACTTGCCCTCAAATCCGGGGGTACGGTAGCCCCCGCGCTTTGTAGCTTCTGAACCTCAGCCACAGTCCTCTCCTCATCCTCCTCGTTCCTCTGAATTTCAACCACGGGCGGGCCAGAGAGAGTCTCGATCACATACTGATTAAACAAAGAGTCCTGAATTCGATCAAAGTAGGTGCTCACGTGGAAGGACGATGCAAGAACCTTGATGACAAGGGTCTTCACCAACCATAACACTGTGCCCACCAAAAAACAAACCAAAATCTTGGTCACATAGTCAAGGGTGTTGTTTTTGGTCTGTCTCTTAACCTTGTCGTCAAATAACAAATGCCAAGCAATCAAGACCAGACACAACCACAGACAATTCTGAACAGCCTTCTTCAACCCATAAACAAAATACAAAACCCGCTTCCGCAGCAGAAAATTCCTCTCAATGAAGAACACCACAATCCTAATCACCCAGCCAGAGACCAACCGGCCACAGATCAAGACAAGAACCATAACCTCCCATTTCCACAACAGCAAGCTCAGTATCTTCATGTTCTTAAGTTTTTTAATGGCCAGATTACAAACCAAAGCACCAACGATAAGAACCAGACTGACCCATTCAAGCAGAACCCACACACTGAGCTTCTCCTTCCTGTAATCCTCCGGTATGTCCTCCCCCAGCAACGAGTCGTCTTCCTCATCGTCCCCAAATTTCCCAAGAAACCCAGACTTCACCTGCCCAGATCTCGCCACCCGACCCGACCTCCTCTCCGGCTGGTTCTCCGGCGGGTCCATTAACCTCGATTTCGCCTTCGTCGCGAGCAAGCTCGACTTCCTCAGAAGCGAGCGAGAGTTCTTAAACGAAGCATTTGAAGTGCACCTCAGCACCTCCGCGCCGCCACCGTCGGTACCGTTCTGCTCCGGCGACGGAGAGTCCTTGCTCCGCCTCCTGACCGCCTCGAACGAAACCCTAGGCTTAACCGCCGCCCGAACCGTCGGCGACTCCGCCACCGGCGCCAGGCCGCCGTGGCCTTGCAGCTGTAGCTCGTCCATCTCGAGGTCCATATCCAGCGAGAAATCGCCGGAAGCTTTCTGTTTGTGCAGAAACTGTCCGATGAGCTTCGACGGCGGATCCTCCTCCCGATCCCCGAAATCGAAGCCCCCATTGCCTCCTCCGCCCTCGATATCGCCGTTCCTCCAGAAATCGTAGCTCGGTTCCCTCCAAATCCCGCCGCCTTCTCCGGCGTCGACCTTGAGGACGACCTCGTCACGGCGCTGAAGCTCCTCGGCGGTCCTCATCGAAACGTTGCCTCCTCCTTCCCGGTGGTTCAGCAGATTGAACTTCTCCTCTTCGCGGATCGAATCTTCAGAAGCGCCAGTGAGAGTAGTGGAGATCTTTCTCAAGTTCTGGAGAGAGCTCTGTGTCTTGAAGGACTTCAAATCCATAAATATTTTCGACAATGACGGTCACTCGCCGTAAATTAATCAAATAAAATATTAGCCAGAATCGAGATTTTGAGAAATAAAAAAAGAGAAGCTGAGTTGAGTTGAGTATCGAAGTTGTGTTTGGGATCCTAGAAAATAAAGGAAAGTAAAATTAGGGTGAATATATAGGAAAGTAGGTTTATGAATTGCATGTGGCGATGAGGATGGAGCTGGCCGTGCTCTGTTTTCTACTTCCTAATCTCTCCATCATATTCTTGCGTTAGATTTCACAGGCACTTTATTTACGATTATGCCATTCTTGGAAATTGGAAACAATTTTTGCCATCTTTACCCATACTCACTTTTTATATTTATTTTCGTAAACTTTGGGAAAATTACACTCTGTCAAATAATATAGGTTCAAATATGAATACTTCAAGTTGGAGGCTTCTCAATATTATTTTTACATTTTTTTATGGAAATAGTATATTATGTCCAGCTCAGAATATTTTCTTACTTTACAAAAATGGAAATGAATGATTTTGTAATTTTTGGTAAACAAGTCGAGCTCTTAACCAGTCGTTCGAGCTCGGCTCGTTAAATATTTGATTCCACCTCATTATGATCGAGCTCGAGCATACTTTTTTAGACTCAATAGTCTCATGAGCCGGGTCGTTTATTATTTAATTAATTATATGCTTATATTAAATCATTTTTAAAATTTTAACAAATAGTTATGGTAGAACTGGACGAGCCGAATCAAATTGAGTCAATCTCAAGTTGGTTCGTTTATTTTTAGTGAATTATTCATTTAAATCTTAATGAATATTTTTATTTAAATTTAAGTGAATCGAATCGATCCAACCTCGAGCTTGTCTATTTTATTTCGAATCGAACGCGAACTTAGTTGTATAAGTTCGTTCGAGCCTAGGCGATCCTTAACAAAATGAAGTTCAGTTCAGCCTGTTTACACCCCTGATTCTAATCAAATTGAAAATACAAGTTATTGAGTTCGAAATAGTTTTATTATTTCAATATATAAGAGAAAAATGGGTTGGTTTGTGCATATGTTACAAAGTTTTATCAAAATTTGACGAAAGAAGCGGCGGCTCTCTCTTAGGGTTTGCGGTCTGTACCTACGCTTTGCGTTAGGTTTGTCTCATCTAGTTTTGACGATGTACGCGGCGGTCACGGGCGCTTGCGATTGAGTGACTACGATAGGTATCGGAATCGCAGAGACTATACAGGTGTGGGGCTTGTGATTTTGAAAGATGATGATTTTGAGATGGTAAAGTTAAGGGATATTATTTCAATATAATATGTGATAGGAGACGGGTCCAGGAGGGGGGAGCGGTGGTTAGCCAGAGAGGCTCGGTGGAGATCGGTGCAGCGAGAGTAAATGGACCCAAGCGGGGCTTATCGGAGGTATAACAGGAAAATTCTACCGATTTGTTTGCTGCGGTTTTAGTTGGTTGGTGGCTCGGTATTGGGAGGGAACTTGAGTTCTCTGACGTCGATGGGCAGATTCATGTAAGCATATCGAACTAGGAGGTCTCGGTTTTCTTAAGTTTCAATACACCACCGGGGTGTCCCATTGGGCTCGGCACTGGGAGGGATTGGAGGTTCTCTGGCATCGATGGGTTGATCCTGGTAAGCACAAAGAACTCGGAGGACTTGTATTACTTAAAATTCGCGACTCCTATATTGATCGTAGGGTTGATCGAGAAAACTAGTTTAATGCAGCATGCAGTAAGATCACGGGATTTCTCCATCCGTGTGAGGTGGAGGCCGTGGCTCTGCATGATGCTAATTGGTTCGAGTCGATTGGTCTCCGGAGTTATCATGGATGCATGTTTAAAGCATTATGCATCGGGATCACGAGGTTTCTCCATTCGTATGAGGTGGATGTCGTGGCTCTACATGATGTTAAACGGGTCGAGCTGAACAACTTGGGAGGAATCATTAGTGAATGGTAGTGGGTACTATCCACTATCGAAATATGTGTTCTTCTTTATTTTGATCGTAATCAAATGGTTCACGAAGTGGTCAAGTTTGTTTTAACTAATAGTAGCTGGGATTAAGGTGATGGGTCTGTCCCACAATCTGTAGCTTCACCTGTTCGGGTTGATGTCATGTTAGTTGCTATTTAATTAATAAAATTTATTTTTATCTTAAAAAAAATTTGACGAAAGAATTTTATTGGGTTCGGATGTACATTTTGTTGCTCGTTTCCGTTGTTGGGTTAAATGCATTTGTCCATTAGAAAATTTAATTGTCTGTTTGATTTATTATTATTCATCTATTTTATCGTAAAATATTCAAATGTATATTAGTTTTTGCCAGTCAAAAGTCTATAACAGTAATTTATTGTGGTCACATCACAGTGGACTGCATTCATAACTGGTAATGTTAATGAAGTCATAATCTACCATTGAAATTCCTTCATCGAGGTTATAATAATATTATTAAAATTCGTTATTATTGATTTGTTTGGTCATCAACCAGTTTTTATAAATTGTTATCTAACGCATACAATTAAACACTAAAAGTTAGAAATTAGAAAACCTGCTAATATATTAAACCCTTCTTGAAAATGTGTTTCATAAATATATTTTTTTCCATACATGAATTTTAACAAAAAAAATTATACTTATTATACCCCAAAACCGTCAAATTTGGAATTGCGTTATTGCTTAAAAGCAACTCCATCTCTAAATTTGGGAATTATTTATGTGGATGAGAATTGAAAACTTATTTACTACCAATTCTCACTTGGCTGGTGTAAAAACTCAAGTTATCAAGTTCTCTCTCTAACTTTCTTCTCCAAAACCTTTGCCTTTTTTTTGTTATGCATTAATTAGAGTGAAGGTTCATATTCATTGGTCGGGTTAAAGATTTAATATGATGATGGATATGTTAATTTGGACATGTTTTGTATATCAGATAAATTGAATTACATGATATTAAACCATCTATTTTAAAACGGATTGATACCATTTCACATAATCAACCAAATTTACACATATAAGTTATATTAGCACGACGTTAAATAATTTTAAATGATTAATATTTAAATTAATGGTTACTGATCGGGTTATACAACTTACCATATTTATTTGATTTTAAAAATTATAACTATATGATATTCTTACATGAGTCATTAATCCAAGTAAATTCTTGAATATGTAGGATATGGTTGGCTCATCCATAAAACAAATGAAAATATTGGTTTATACTACCTAAAAATAAATTTCAAGTATAATTAAAAGGAATGGCTCAAATTTTGATTGCATGCCTAAATATTAAGCACAATTTAAAATTCAATGCCAAAAACAATCCTCATCAATTCATAATAAAATGACTTTTTTTATAGAAAAACAAAAAGTTTCATCGATAAATTTTATTTTAAACCTCAATAATTGTTGAGTTGGCCTTGATATACACGCGTTATACACACACAATAGAATTAATTAAAATATGCACTGTCGATTAACATTAATCGAACTTACTTTCGTGTCAGATATCATATGATATGACCTAATTGTAAACTCTAATCTTAAAGTCATATTTTATTTAATATGCCAATTGACATTTTATAGTGTCACGCATCCTAAATTACCATTATTATATTGTACATCTTAAAATATGGTAAATTCAACACATTCACCCATTTTTCTACATTTTTGTTGGATAATATTGACTTAAATGGGTCTTAAGTCATCTTCATTTAGTACATTAATTTTTTATATTAATATACACCTTTAAATAGGTTTATCATGGTAACTAAATTTAGTATGTATTCTATTTTTTCGTACCATACATCATACTATTATTAGATTTTTGCAATAGCCTACGTATATATTCTTACTAATTTCCGTAAACACGGGAACAAAAATCAAATGAAGGTAATAAAAATGGCTATTAGTTTGAAATTTGTGAAATGTGTAGACAATTTTTGATGTTGTCAGTTGGTACAGTTTGCGTCAAAATGTTGATGCGTTTTTAATGAGTAATTGAGTATGATCTTGAATTTCTAAATTAGATTATTGCCCAACTTATTTAAGTATTCTAGAGATAATTTATACAATCTCTCGAATTAACAATATTTGTATTATTAATTTCCTCAGTTCCGACCCATAGGGGTGGCACGAATTCAAAACGGACCGAACTAGTTAGAGCCAAGTTGGACCTTCCAATTCTCCAGTTATTGAAACCAAACTCAAAATTGTTATATGAGAAAACGGTACAATTCTAAACACGGTTTTTTGTTCGGTTTGCAATTCTACTATGTTAGAATTGGTTAATTTTCGATTTTTAATTACGGCTCGACCCATAAGTCGAGTTAGATGAATTATTGTCGGTTTTATAGTCAAAACCATTAGATTTGTAATTGTAAAAAATATTAACGAAACCGAAAGTTAAGTTTTAGTTATTGCAATTCAGTTGAAATATGAAGTTTGCATACAAAATATCAATAAAAGATAAATAATATGTTAGGTCTACATGTGAGTTCAAAGTGTCACATCGAGAAAATATATACTAGGTATAAGGAGAATTTATATGCATATTGGACCTTAAAACTAATAGGCTAGTCTTTTGGGTCAATGATGGGCTCTAATGTGTATATGGACTTCTTTGGCTGCTCTTCCTAGGTAAGGCTCGGATCTCCCCAACAGTGGTATCAAAGCCTGGTTCGTAAACTCTCATAGTGAAGTGGGTCGGGTACTCTTCTATGACTAGTAAGACCGGGATCATGATCGGCTCATCTCATGAGACCCAGATAGGATGAAAATGGCCCTTGTGTGATTGAGTAGACCAAGGTAAAAAGTTTGGGCTTAGGGGGATCCACCCCAATATGATGAGATTCAATGTGGAGTGGGGAATTGTTAAGTTTACAAGTGAGTTCAAAATTCCACATCGGAAGATTATTGGGTAGTGTTTTGGGTCAAAAGTGGGCTCTAATGTATATATGAGATTTCTTGCGTGCACATCCTAGCTACGGCTCGAATCTCACCAATATATACGTGTGGGTGGACACGTGAGGCACATTGTCCGGTTCTTATCGGGTAACCAAAAGTTCTAAATTTTGAAAAGTAAAATCGAACCAAAGTTAATGGTTCTCTCAAATTCAGAAACAAAATTAAGTCATTAATCACAATTCTAATTTTTCAATTCCAAACCTAGTTTGATTTCCGGACGTGCATGTAGCGAAAAAAATCCCATCAAAACCTAGGCTCTTCGTGACTGAGGCGTCCCACCTAAAACCCAAATGAAAAAATGATCCCAAGTCGTCCGTCCTTATTATTAAATGCTCCATCCACATTGGCCTTAAACAAATCCTGGGAAGATGGAGGGGGAGCGGAATCTATTGAACCGAATACCTAGGAGGAGAAACATGAGTCCCTCTTGCACAACCCCCATTCTCAAACGGAAGATCTCACCAATGGGATAGCCTTAGATGGGTTAAAGATATCATTCATTCAAACGATTTCATTTCTCATCTTTTAAATTGACAACCCACCTAAAAACTTAAAGCGATAGATGGATTAAACTTTTGATATAGTATAAGAGTTGGTCTGTTTTGAACGTGACCTCCATATTATATTTGTTGCTGACTTAAGGCTCAATGACTAGATATCTCCCCTGCATCCAAGCTCATTCTTTTCACATTAAAACTACAATTAACACTAATATTAGGCTAGAGTTGCTGTATTTGATAAGTCAAACATATGTGAAGTTTAAAAGCAAAAAAAAATTGTCAACAAAAATCATGAGAAACTGGTTTTCTTTTTCTACTTTTTTTTTGTTAAAAGAGTAACTCGTGAAAGAGCAAGGGCATTATAGACATTCCAGACATGGGAGTAGCGTATTGGGTCCCGCCTCAAATGTGTCCAAACGACACACGACTTCTTCAGGTTCCATCCGTGCTCGGGGTACAGGGCCACGTGGCGGATTACCGAACCAATCACAAAATGACAGATTAATGATGAGATCGATTGGTATTGTACACGTGGCGAGATCTTGGAGCTGGTTCGAGGAATTACGCGGCTGGTCGACGTCGAGTGAGATTGGTAGAGTAAATAGAACGCTAAACATTGACCAAAAATACCAAATGGAATGTGTTGATAGTAACGTTTGTTCTTTTCTTCATTTAATAATATAACAATATGTTACACTCTGTCCCTATCTATCGTCAATGTCATTATTATAAACATATCTATTATAATGCGCATTCCATTTTATATTACTTTGAGAGAGATAGAAACCCAAACACGACGAGTTTATGGTGAATTTTCTTTCTTCATGCACGGTTCAGTTTATGTCACATATTTTTATACTTTTTATATTCATCGTGCTTTCAATCTAACGTAGCACAGCAGACTCGAACACTAACCGAGACAAGAGAATGAGTGTCTTGGACCACTACGCCAAAACTGCTTTATAAAATAATAACAATACATATTAGAGGTTTAATTAGTGAAAAATCACAGTACAAATCTTGAAACTAATAAGAACCACTAAATGAATAAAAAAGTTAAGGTTGAGATGTGTTGACTCACCAAATAACATGTAGACGTGTATATTTCATTGTTTATTTTAGGACATTTATTTTAATTTGGGCATGAATTATTAATATATGTGAGTCTATTTTGAAGCGGGTCTAAGTCAATTGCTCCATATAACTTATAGTGAAGCCGATCCTGAAATTATTAACAAGAATACTCATCTTCTAAATTCATATTTAATAATAATTATTAACAAATTAATTTATTTGGTTGTCAATCCACATATAATATAACAGATGGATGGTATGGTGTGATTACACCTCAAACATATAAACAACTATTTAGTTATTTTTGTATTAACTTGATGTACGACTGGCTAGTTGATAAATACTTAAGTAAATAAGAGTGAGGTATATTTCACAATTTAAATATTTGGATAAAAAACAAACTTAAAATTTTTGTCTTTATAACTTAAATTTAACCTTTTCTTGTTCCCTCGAATTTCCCAACTTTTTCATCCATAAATGGAGTTAAAAATATTTTTTATTTATGTTTCAAAAATATCTTTTATATTTATTATTTAATTCATATCATTATTTAATTATCTAACATCTCTAACGTTGCTCCCTGTCATTTAAACAAAATGAAACTATGTATTATTATATTGAACTTTACAATTTTATAGCCTTATATACTAAACTTTCAAGTGTATCATGTTCTTACATTTTACTTCAATTTTGTATCAAATTTTTATGTAGTTCCAAAAATATTAAGTTGGAAAATGATATAGTCCCAATGACATCATCATCATGCCATGATGTTGTTATCATCATATTCGCACATCTTTGCTGGTTATGGTTGAGGAAGCCATCGGCAGAACTCGAATTTTCTTGGACGAAAAATTATGGGGATATGGCATCGATGGGGAGGTTGAGCGAGGAGCGGAGGTGGAGGCACGCCAGCAGACTGCCAATCGGGAAATCTGGGGCGACGGGTGAACCGGCGCGGAGGTCCGGAGGAAGATGTACCCGAATTCGGCCTCCGCGTGGATTTTTTGACATTAACAAATAACAAAACGCCCTTTTACAAAAATGTCATATAATATGACACGTTTTTATTTCCTTTTTTCCGATCTTAGGTTTGGGTTATCGAAGGGCCCTCATTTTCATAACTGTATGTGACTATTGCTTGAGAGAGAGATATATAAAGAGGTCACAAGATATAATTATATAAAAAGTACAAGAGGTTGATAGTTGACATGGGTTGCCTCAGATTCAGGGAGCTGTGACTTTGAGTGAGGACTGAAATGAAAAGGAAAAAGGGTTTCATTTCATCCCCAGTGCAGTGCCGTGACTTCACTTTTTGATAGATGAAAGAAGAAATGCAGGTTCATTGCATATTTAATCTCAGCTATTTTGCAAAATCTCCTCATGATTGTTATTTTCTTTCGAAAAGTCAAAACCCTAAGTGATTTCTGTCATTGTCACTGACTTTTAGCCCGAAGTAACGATTTTGGAACCTGCTACTTGGCGCAGTGGTCCAAGGCGTTTTAAGTAGGGTGTTACTGTAACGAGTTTAGGCTTTATGAATAATAAATTGGACGAAGTTGGAGTTGGGGTTTAAACTTGCATTTGGGCCTTTCGGTTCATGGCCGAAGAGCAATTGGACAAAGTTATTGCAATCAACCTCAAATTCAGCTCCTACATTTTCTCACTATTTATTAAAAAAATCATATTTTAATTTTATACATATAAAATTAATTAAATACTTATGAGTCAGTAACAAGCTTATCGAGCCTTAAATGATTAGACACGAGCTTAGCTCTTGCTCGTTTTTTAAACGAGCACAATTTTAACCTCAAATTTGACTTGAGACCGAACTGAATATATAAGTTCGAGCAGCTCGTTAACCTTGTTTACAACCCCGCCTAGTGCGACTGCAATTTTTTGGCAAAAGTAAAAAGGAATTCAGAACTTGGCAAACTCAACAGTCATGGAAAAGGCGACTTCAAGACTGAAATAAATGGTTAACCAAACATAACACATAATACCTTAGAAGGGTTCAATCCATTTTTTGAACATAACAACATACAATCCTAACTTGCATACATAATTATTCTGTATTCCAATCATTCTCATATTTTTTTAAAAGCTAAAGGACAGTACACTAACATACAACAAACGACGAGATAGGTAGTAGGCCTACCGGTATAAGGATTTTTTTCCTAAATTTTAATCATAGTTTCTATCTTCATAATTTTATAGCTATTCATCATAAATATTTCACTGTCATCAAGAATCTCAGTGGCAAAACCTAAGGAAAGTAAACCACAAAGATATATAAGCAGATGTTCAAGTTTAGCACCTGTTTTAGGACATAGCCCATACCGGAGAGGATTTCCAAGATCAAGTCGAGTCTCCGACACTAAAACCTCTGTCAGCAGCATAATCGACAAAACTATACAGTGGCAGCACGTTCTCGCCATATTTCTCAAACCCATCCAATTCCTTCTTAGCCTTGGCCCTGAGCTCCTCTGCCACCTCCAAAGCCTTGTCCACGCCATACAATCTCACATAATTCTTCCCGCTCTCCTTCTTGTCACCTTCCTCGGTCTTCATCATTTTTGCTTTCAACACATCATCAACAACTTGATACAGTACACCAACTGCCCGGCCATACCTCCTCAACCTTTCTATCTCACCATCTTCAGCACCGGCCAATATCCCCCCGCATGCCGCGGAGCACTCTCCCATCTCACCAAACTTCTTCTCCTGAACAAACTCGACAAAATTGGGCTGACCCTCGATGTCATAGAACTGCCCTGCTGCCATGCCCGTCGACCCAACTGCACGAGCTATCTCGGTGATCACACGGAGGATGCGAGGCTCTGGGACAAGTTCGGCAGGTGTATGGGAGACAATGTGGTGGAAACCGAGGGGAAAGAGTGCATCACCGGCAAGGATTGCCATGTCAGCCCCATAGACTGTGTGGTTGGAGGGTTGGCCTCGACGTGACGTGTCATCATCCATGCAAGGAAGATCATCGTGGATGAGCGAAGCCGCGTGTACCTGTTAGAAAATTCAATCTGTTCATCCGTAACTTGGTAGGAGAAAAGGCTTGCATCACATAATCTAGAGCTCGAATATAATTCCATTTCCATATATACGAAAACGATAACAAGTTAGAAGTGGATTTAATTACCAACTCAAAATCTGTCAGAACAATTGGAAAGAAACAATACAGAAACTTAGTACATTACACCCTTGCATCAGACAGAGAAGTAACACACAAATTGAATTGAACCCAATTAATAGTTAAAGCTAAAACTATCAATATATCAAGTGTTGTGGGCAAGATTCCAAGTACAATCTCTTAAACTAAAGAATATGACTTTCAATTCCAAAACAAGAAAATGAAAGCAACTAACCAATAATTACCAAATCCAAAACTTAAATTCAGTTTCTGCACCAAGACACCAAACAAACACACAATTTACAAAACAGAATCAAATTAACTAAAATTTAATTACCAACTCAAAATTTGTCAGAACAATTGCAAAGAAACAATATAGAAACTAGGCACATTAGACCCTTGTATCAGTCAGACAAAGAAGTGAGGCACAAATTGAATTGAGCCCAATCAACAGTTAAAGCTAAAACTATCAATACATCAAGTGTTGATGTCAAGATTCTAAGTAGAGTTTCTCAAACTAAGAATATGACTTTCAATTCCAAAACAAGATAAGGAAAGCAAGTAACCAATCATTACCAAATCCAAAACCTAAATTCAAATTCAAAGAAACCCAATGAAATTAACGAAAAGGGTATTGAAATTCACGAACCATTTCGAGAGCGCAGGCGGTGGGGAAGGCGGCTCGGCGGTCGGCGCCGAAGAGCTCGCAGGCGGCGACGCACATGACCGGCGGGGAGCGCTTGGCGCCCTTGGCGAGGACGGAGTAGCGCATGGCCTGGTAGATCTGCTCCGGGTAATTCACC
>JAYMTP010004547.1:0-14769 GCA_036897365.1 Geranium brycei
TATATAGATGTGAAAATTCTAAGTTAATGTATATGCTTATCAAAGATTATATTCTAGCATTTGATGTTTATTCGATAAATTTTAATGCTAGAAGATCAAAAAACTCTAGTTGATTGAATATATACTGAACCAAAAGGTTCTAACATTTACTATTTATTCACCGAACCAAAAAGCTCCGGTTGATTGAATGTTTCGTAAAATCTAGCAACTAGCATATATTGAATTTGAAATTATTAAAAAAAGAGGCCTTGATTTAAAAAAAGAAGACAAAAAGTGGATCGGAATTAGACTGGGCCGGACTAAACTGGTGTGGACCAATTTGACCGAATTCTGGCTTTTCTTTGGCAAAGTTGACCCAGTTGAGCCCAAAATATTGAATTCTGACCGGAATCGGGCCAGAACCCGGCGAGTTTGGTAACACCGAATATAACACAGTTTAATGTGAATGGTAGAATAGTAATTACAAATGTTTTTTGGGACATTCATTCCGTAGAGTTAAAAGTTTGTTGGGTTGTTTTGGTGAATACATACATAGATAAATGTGTGGTGAAGATTGATTAAGAAGAGACGTGGTGAAGTAGGGATCCCCAAGCCCAAGCCCAAGCTGTTGTCTGAGGAGAAGTTGCTTTCTGAGGTCCCACAACAACAGAAGAAGCACGTGGAGGCTCGACGATAGATAGTGTCTAAGATTACACTGTCCCACCCTCTACATTAATACATGTGCTCTGCTCTATGTTACACGTGCCCCTGTCCTTTTCTACTTTCTCACGTATCAAATTAAATATCTTTTATTGTTGTTGTCAAATTGATGATACCATGACTTTTAGTTTTTTCTTTTAATACTTTTATTTATTCTACTTGTTTCGTTTGTTCCCCAAAATTCATTTTCGTTGGATCCAACCTCCAATATTATATCTCCGGTATGGGTTATGATTCAGAGAACCACAAATAGCGACAGACATGTGCACACGAATGTGTACGCGATTTTATCAACTATTCGGCTCGCCGACGAGGGAGTGAGTGATTCACTGTAACTAGTCTTCGGACCTGTGGCCCACTTGTTTTTCTGATATATCTTCCTACAGGACATTACTTTGAAAATAGCTAAGCCCCAGTAGTTGGAAAATATTTTTAAAAACTTTTTAGAAACTAATTAAGATTTGTCGGAAATAAATTAAAAATTATAAAAGATTAATTAAAAATTATGGAAGATTAATGAGGACTAATTGGATGAGTGGAGATTTTTACACCATTCCTACGAGGAGCTGCCGCAAAATATTTATAAATTGGGCCAGGCTTGGACTGGGCCTCATTTGTGTGAGAGCTGGCCAGGCCCATTTCAGTGATCCGTGTAGGCCCATTGAGCCCGCCTACGATAGAATGGGACAGTGATGCTTTTAACTATCTTCTCAAAATACTCGCCAAGAATGTCTATAAATCAAAGCTACTATTAATCCAATATAATCTCACTTGTGTCTATATAAATACCTTAAATTGTATATTGTCATTTCTAGAGTGAAATAACTTTATTGCATGGTACACAACCTCAATAAGCAACTCATGAATTGTGAAAGCCACATTATTATGTAAATGACATAGTACTTATTTGTGATGGCATGTTTGTTGGTTTGTAGAGAGCTAGTCTTTGTCGTCCTTGAGCGGACCTCGTTCCTTGAGAAATTCCTTGAGGCCATTAGACAAGATGAGCTCCGGCGTAGGCGCTAAAGACGCCGGAGACTCGCTGGGAGTGACTTCCCCGTCGATCATCGGCCTGTTGTTGATCATGTCCGCCGTTCCATCCTCGTTCATCACCACCATGTTGCACGGTATTATTCCGGCAAAGTACTCACTGTACTTGTTGTGGTGCCTATAAAACACATGCTTCTATATATGTTAAACTATGATTTGTGTCTTGTGTTATTGATTGATCAAGTTTAGTTACCTATCAAACACTACCCATGTGGCATGAAGGCTTGTCACTTGTTCAACCACAAGTAGCCGCCTGGGATATCCCATTTCTACCTTCTTCTGAGGCACTACCTGCAATAATTACACACAAGTACTCATCTGCATATGAATCAAACATCACACCAATAAAGTAATAAACCAATTAGACGTAAAAAATTGATCTTCTACGTGTGAGTCACAGATAACCACATGCCCAATCAACCTTATATGATATAATAATAATTATAATAATATAAAGTTTTTAGTTTGTATATCGGGTCAAACTCCAAAACTAAAAAACAGATAAGTACCTTGTGTTTTCTACAAAGTCTCATGACTGATTGAAGCTTCTGGTACTTGGCGTCGTTCTTCCACCCGACATCAGTCATGCCCTCAAAATCAACAGCCCACACCTCAGACCAAGTCTTGGAAAACACTGCACACACAACAAGTCACAAATCTCAAAATCTTCAATCCAACAAACAGCAAAAAACACATAACATATATTTATGATATTAGATCGATGAATAGTTACGAACGGGGGATGTTGAGCCAGGGCATAAGAGCAAGGAGAGTGACACTGCAACCGGGCGTGACAATGTTCTCGAGGGCCCATTTGAGTGCATCAATACAGAAGTCCTCCAGAGCGTCGATCACTATAACCACATGGTTATAAGAGGAGGCGGGTGAGCCGCGCAGCTGGAGATCGTCTGCTAGCAATCTTTTCCCTCCCACCCTAAACTTAAACCTTCTAAACGGGCTCAGAACCACCACCTGCGTTCCCTTGAGCTTTGACAGAACAACCATATTGGAATTGGAGTGATTTCTTTTGCTTTACTTCTTCCAGACAGCAAAAGAAAGCGGGAGGAAGCTTTTGGTGGAGCTACTGCTTCTTCTTATCCTCCTCTTTTTTGTCTTGTTACTAAAATTCAAATAACCCTCTACGATGAAACCCAGATATGAGCATAGTTGAGAGTAGTAGCAACTTACAGTAATGCCAAACATCTGGAAGCTAAACTAGGAAGTTTACAAACAAGTTATGCATATTTTCACAAGCTCCTCCTCGATGAAACCTACAGATTTTGTCTATTCATGAACTAATCATATGTCATGTCCTATTAGCAGCACCAAGGGCCATTTTATCCAACAATTCCTAATTGTTATCTCATCATTACTATACATTTTGAAGATTAAAGATGAAAACTTGAACACATGTAGTAACAGAAAGAGCCTGGACTTTTAGTGCAAAGAGGAATACAATAAAATCCAGATGCACTTTGACGTCATATATCTATATCTCCCTCTCTCTATGTATCCACCGTTTTCTTTACATGGCCAAAACATCCTTTAGAATTTAACGTCTACCTCACCTATCAGAACATTATGAAATAAACATCTAACTAGTCCCCCTCCTCTTCAGTGTGCACGAGACCTACGCCTGGATTTAAGTCGGGTAGCACGAGGGCTGACCTTAGTCGAATATGCTTCCGGTCTTTTCTTCTTTCTCTTGGCCTCGTTGCTTTCATGCACTGCAGCAGCAAGAAGCTTGTGCCTTGAATAAGGATTGCCACTTCTAGCATGGTATCTAGGAGCTTCCCTTTTGTTGGAACCCTTCAAATCTTTGCTCAATGGTTTTTTACAATCCTCCGATCTTAGATGATCAAGTGGAATAAGGTAGCAACCATCTACAAATTTAAGCCCAACACATAGTTTTAGCTATGGGAAAAATGAACAGGACAAAAACACGAATTACCATTAACAGCGTTTCACCTGAACTTTTAATTGGGCTGGGTGATATTATAGGACGGATTATGCCACTCTTCACTGTATCGCCGATACTCGAGTTGCCTTTGTTCAAGGACTTGCTAATTTTTTCATAGTTGTCTGATGTTCCACCATAGCTACTGCCTTCCTTAGATGCCACCTGACTAACAATCACTAGATTATCACATCTAGGTTCATTAAGCAGAAGTCCTCTCGGTCCACAGTGTAACTTGGCAGAAATTTCTTCTGCAGTGTTTGTGGTAGCATTGACCTCAGCCTCTTCATATCTTCCAGTAGAAATTCCCTCAGAAGCATCTCGCATTTCTATACTTACATTGGTGTCACACTCCTCATGTTTTGCGGTTGAAGTACCATCAGACGCATCTCGTGTTTCATTGTCTTCACAACTATCACTACTCACCCCACTAGGCCACGTAGTGTTCTCTGTATTATCTAACACCGACTTAGGTGATTTGTTTATAATAAAAGGTGCCGAGAATGCTTGTAGGGATTCCAGTGAACTTGAAAACCATGGGGTACCCTTCCTTGCATAGAACAGAATGTAGGCATCCTGAGACAGAACATGATCCTGTTGAACACTATAGACCTGCAAAATGTACAATAAGCATCAGTCTTGTCAGCCATTTGCCCTGCTACATGAGAATCATGTCTGAATTGCCTTATTGAGTATGGAATTGATCAAACAATTTTTTGAAACATCTCAGAAGTCAACCCTCATCCAGAAACACTCTGTAGTATCAAAATTTGGCCAGAATAATGTTTCTATGACTAAAAATTGTAATCAGAGCTTGACTCAGTTGAAACCTGAAGACTGTGGAAGCACTTTATCTAAATTTTTTTTTAGAGAAATGAAGAAAATGCTGGCCAGCATAAAGTAAAGATTTTGTACTGAAGAAATAAGATACTTGTAGCCTAAAAAACCGATACAACACATGGCTAGTAAAAATAAAAAATAATAAAATGAAGCTAATTACTATTGGCAAACCTTGGTCCAAAACTAGAAGCCAATTCATCATTGATATAAAGTGAGAACCAGATCAATTACATGACATAAAAAATGTGTTAGAGTAAGTTACCATTGAGTCATCCAACCTATGCCACGTCTCTGGGGAGGACCGAACAAAGCAAAAGTAATGCCCAGAACTAGGTGTAAATCCAACATGCACCACAACTCCATATAGGTCATACTTCAGTCCCACCTATTTAAGAGGGGCATAGCAAAATTTATTAGAAAGCTGATCAATTAACTAAAACTGAAGCAGAAACACCTCAATCCAAAAATGCCAACCAGTCAATTTTGATGCATATCCTTGTCTATTAGATGGTGCTTTTTAGAAGCTCATTTAAAGAGTCAGCAAGCATCTTGAAATTTGACCGTTGGTTTATCAGATGATAGCATGTCTTCAAATGCTTGCTCATCTGAAATAATCTACCAATAGTCGTACAAGCTCTCATGCATTAATAAAAATCACCACTTAAAGTAGATACCTTATAAGCTTAACAGTAATCACACATTACAAAGAGATTGATAACTACAGTAATAAGATCCATCATAATCACTTTAGAACTCAGTTGAGAATAGTAATGAGTAACAAAGCAATAAAACAACTCACATTATCATCATGATTGTCAGTGGTGTAGGGTCCTAAATCCAACTCCAATGGGTATTCTACATGCTTGTCAATTTTCATAACAGAAGACCCATCAGCTTTGAATCTCTTTAAATGAAACACAGCAACTGAAGGGGCCTGGTCCAGAACAAGCTGCTTCTCCACTGATACATCTTCCATGCAATTTTCACAAGTAAACTTTGTTTCTGTATCTTCAATCATTTCAACCTTAGTGAAAGATTCCAGAGCACTAGGAAGGCTGTCAACATCTTCAATCTCTAAACTCAGATCAATCAGCGATTCATAAGTGTTGGAGGAGTGACCACAATTGCAACAAAGAAGCTAAAAACAAACATGAAAATAAATGAATCATCAGCACATTTAGTACAAGAACACGAAGGGGAAAAAGGAGAAAACAAACTCAATACCATGCATAAAACTACAAACATGTATAATGACAATTTTTTTGAAGCTACTAATCTATTCATACTTTGCTTACGAGACGACCACCAAAGACCTGCTCCACTAATTTATTGTTTTCAGGAGACATATCATTTGTTTCTGAATCCAAACAGCAAGCATCCAGTCTATTTAACAAGCACTGCAGGAATTCATGAGCATCTTCCTGCTGGTATCTTTGGAAGCATGATGAGATGTCTGAGTTTCGCTATCGTCAAAGAATCAAATTATAAAAAATGGTCATTCAAGTAGTGAGAAAGTTCAACTAAACTTGCATTATATATCATGGAATTAGAACCATTCACACCAAGGAACATAATCAACACCAAGTTCCCATAAAACTCGTTCAGCCATCAATGCAATAATTGTAACAATAAAGAATAATGGTCACAAGCCAGTAACTAGAACCCTCCATATCAAACAACACAAAATGCACAACTATTAACCAAGATGAAAAAGGATACTGCTCAAATTGTCAACTAGGTCCACAGGTGCAATAGAACGCCCAGAGGAAGACAATGCCTTTTCAACATGGTTGCTGAGCAGACAAAGAAGGCAGAACCCCTGTCTGCTACCTAACAATTCCAATTTTTACAGAGCAAAAACCTCAAAATCAAATAAAAACTCACAAATGTGGACAAAAAAATAATAGCAAAGTTGAGACGATTACGTTGACATGGTCTGGGGTGATTGAAAGAATAAAGAGCCTGGACAAGGGGCACTGTATGGGTGAAGCATTGCAGAATAACATTGAGAAAACACGTATTTCCAAGGTTCTGAAGCCCCGCACCCTGTGAAACCAAACCCAAGTATATCACAAACAAAACGAAGCAAACAATAGCAATTCAGTAAATGAAAAGTTTCAGCACATACCACTCCAGTGGGCTCCAATTCAGTTTCAGAGAAGAGAAAATCTGAATACATTGGGATTTTTTCTGGAGAATAGGACCTAGGAGGAGACCAGGGAGAAGGTGAATGATTCTGCAGTCTGAGAGGGGAAGTGGGAGGGCGCCAATGGAGCCACGATGGCTCCTCTGAACAGTCTTCTTCGTCGTCGTCATCAACAGGTTGAGCCTGAGCCTGAGCCTGAGCCTGAGCCTGAGCCTGAGCCTGAGGTGATGGTAGAGTTGAATCACCAGGCGATTCCTTACGCGTCGGAGACCATCCGGAGAACCAGCGCCTGGTTGTAGACTGTTTGTACGGATAGCCGTAATCGAGGTACTCTGGAGGTGAGTATGGTGAAGCCTCCTCCAGAAGCGTCAGAGGAGCCAAATTCGCCGCCGGAGAATCGGCGGACAAGTTCGGTAGGGTTCCGGCAGGGTCGTCGATGACGAGTGAATCGAGCGCGGATTGGCCGTATAGGGTTTCTGCAGGCGAAAATGGCAGACAAGGACCAGCGACACGTACCTCTTTCCCTTCACCATCCATGGCTGTCGGTGAAGAAGACCCATCCGGAAAAGCGGTCGCAAACACAGAATCCGGCGAGAAGTTTTGATCGTCTAGGGTTGGGGTACACATTGAATCGAGAGATTCAGGGGAATCAAATGCGAGGAGTGCGAAATTGGGGAAGGTTCGCGAACCCTAGAAACAAATCAGACGGGAATTGCCGATTCAATTTTGAAACACAGAGCGATTGATTCCCAAACGCTCGATCGATGAAGACGAAAGGGAATATTTTCAGTTATTTTCCTTTCAAAATGAGAGGGAAAAACGTAATTTGTCAATTTTCCGCTTCGCACAGAGAGAAATGGGAGAGATACAGATTTCATTTCCCAGCTTCGCTTTCACAGATTTGTAATTCACTACTGTTTCTCATTTTATAATAATAACACTGTTTAGGGATTTTGTAATTCACATTTTCCCAAATAAAATTTGATAACTAATATTTTTGTGATCTCAAATGTGTACATTTTTGTTCATGCTTACACCCTCTTAACTAAATTTAAAAAAAAACAAACAAATTGTCTTCAAATGGAACAAGTTGGTTTACAGACATCTAAATATAAAAAACTAAAAAACACAGAGACAAAACAAGAATTACCTGATCCTGTAATTAACAAGTCTGGGATCTTATTTGTCTTTTTTCAGTCGAACTCAATTTTACATTTACTACACAACTGATAACAACATAAACAAATCTATATCACAGAACTCTGTCCTGGAAGTCTGTCATTATATTTGACGCCAAGGAACTGAGCCTCTTTCCGGTTTCTCCGGCAATATTCTTCAACGATGAGATATCCTGTTGTGCCTGAACACCACAAATTCAAGTTCCGTTCAATGTTGTATCCTAACTAAAAGCAACGTTGAGCTGTTACAATAGGAGGATCGACAAACCTGGAAAGAGAGCCGATTGATCAGGTCACTTGCACTGATATCAAGACTGGGATCCATATTGTCACCAAAAAGATCAGCACTTGATATAGCAGTTGAACTCTAAAAGAAACACAAATACATAGGTCAAACATCAGGACCCAATTCAATACATAAACCATGTCTATCATGATGCATGTGTGCTAGCTCTAATGCGCATTTTACAAATTTCTTTGTTTTTGTATAGATGCGGGTCTAAGAAGAGAAAGATGCCTTTTGATGTTTGAGCAAATCTACTATTTCAGAGTGCTTGTATTATCTCAATCACCAAACCAGCAACTGGTTTGAAAAGTGAAGCCACCTACAGATCTTTCTATAATCACCAGCCCACCCATAATGATCAGAACTAACAGCACTCACCCAATTGGTCAAGCACTTTAACTTGTGGCTTGGGGGCCAAGGTTCGGGTCACTATTAGTTATATATGTCTTTATTGTTTTACAATCTGAATGACTTATAGGAATAAATAGCCTAGATAATTCGACCAAATAAAGAGAACCCCATCCAAGTCATGTAACACTCAAAAATTTAAGAAACTGAAACTTGAAGTTAAAAATGGTCCAGTGAGCATTGTTATAGTAAAGGTACATACTGAAAACTTCTGTAGAGAAGCATGGGCATCAGTTTCACCAGCTTTGTTATGATCCCCAAAATATTGGGCAGATGAAATAGATTTAGCATTTGAGAATTTCTTCCTTGCTTCGTCAGATTCTTGAATCTGTTCAAAAATGCAAACAATATTAATTACACAGATCAAGACAATGCAAGGATAGGAAAGTACTTATGAAGAACATGCAAACTAACAACAAAACTGACCCAAAACATATGATGACTGAATAAGTAAATAAACAATAACTTCATCCAAAAAGCAGGATTTTAACCAAAGATGGGCCTTTATATAGAATTCCACCCATCACAACTAATAACTACAAAGATGTACGAGTAAAATTTGCTAAAATACAAAGAGTAAATGTATAATTGATGACATGAAAATGAAAAGGTTCCAAAATGATGTCTTGTTAAGGCACTCGTCTGTAATGAAGCTTAAGAAATTATGGCTTTAGTAAGGAATCTCATGTTATCAAGTGGCTTGTTTTAACAACAAATATGATACATGTGCATCAAAGTAGCAGGTAGCTTGTATACAGTACAAATGGATTAGTCTGGCCTTACTATCCACTTATATGCTTCGGATATTAAGTGCAACTTACTTGTGTCTTTGAGTTAGCTGACCCGGTTTTTTTAGGATGACTGCTGTCCATCCCAAAGTCAGAGAAGAAACTTGAAGATTTTGGTGGGGCTACGTGATTAATCACATGAGTGCCAGCAGAACTTGTCTCAGAAGACTGGACAATCTCAACGTATTCAAAGCGAGATGCAAACGCTGATGAGCCACCTGCCGGGTCGCTGTTAGGTGTGGTAGAAGCTGGAATAGGTTGTTCTTCAGGCTTTTGATCATAAAGACTTTCAGTTGGCTGCAGTTTATTAAGATTTTTCCATTATTAAATTTGAACCAGACCTCCCTATAGCAAAATGTTAAACTAAAATAACCGCCTAAGACATTTTCACAGATAATCAATTTGTTCAGATGTAAAAGCTGAAATGATCCACCTTGTTGGTAAGCTTTCTAGCACCAAGTCCCCCGGTTTTTCCAGTTTTCTTTGCACCAAGAGGCTTCTTCACAGTACTGGTTAAAACTGTACGAGAAACTTTGGGTGCAGTAGAGACCTGAGGAAGCTGTTTTCCTACTGAACTTTCTTTGGGAGCACTGCTGGTCTTGATTTCCGGAAGGTCATCCAATTTAGGTAGCTGGGGAGTAACAGGGGTAGATGATGGCAAACCTACCTCTTCTGCCATGCTTTTAGCAACTTCTTTAGAGAGAATTTGCCTATATAACTCAGCAGCTCTTGATGTATACTTAGCCTCAATTTTTCCTCCATCAGACCACCCATGCTGCTTGAAGAAAACCTGTGCACGGTTGTTTCCCCCAAAGTACATCACTCTCAATTGCTCGGGAGTCCATGAATCTAAATTCGTTGACCTATAAAAGAAAACATAACAAATTTTCTTTAAGAGTTATTATTGAAGTGACTACAATTAAGACGCCATAGAACCATTTAAAACCCTTCATCCCTGACACAAAAGCAGATGGCTTTGAATCTGCAACATACAGCTAACTGGCTAGATCAGATATGCAACAGAGGTTCATAGTCAATAGCAAGCCAGGCCCAAGAAAATATCAAGTCTTTTGTCATAAAGACTTTATTCAAGATCTTACAGAGGTAATATATTATAAATATTCAATATATGCCAAGACAACCAACCTTCGGTGAGTTTTTGCAAGATTTTATGCCAGACAGTAATTCTAAGATCAGCGTGCTGATGGATTACAGCTTTGAGTTGAATTACTACTTATGATGAATTACTCCCTTTGTAAAAAAGAAAAAAGTGTCTGCACGTGCTCCCACTTGCGAAGGCACTCGTGTACTAGGAAGTTAATAATTAACGCAAACAATAATATTATTGGTAATCGATGTATGATATGATTCCTTAAAAGGAAAACAGACACTTCTTTTGGAACAATCAATTTAGGAAAACGACACTTTTTCTGTAATTGAGGGAGTATAAAGACTTATGGGCATAGCTACAATTCTAGATCTTGGTTCTCTACTATGGGCAGTACACATTCCATTTCTTCTCTTTTTATTTTACTTTTGAAATAAACATCCTGCTTTTCCCACTTTTCAAGGCACTCGTATAGTCGTATGCTATGAAGTTAACTAATGCAAAAAAAATGTTATTATTGGCAATCCATTTATGATTTGTTTCCTTACAAGAAAAGCAGACAATTATTTTGGAACACGCAATTTAGGAAAATGACAATTATTCTGTTATGGAGGGAGTATAAGGACGACAAAGGGCATAGTTATAATTTAAGATCACGGTTCCTCGAATTGCTAGCACAGAATCCATTTTCTGCTTTCTTATTTACTTTTAAAATAAACATTCTGTTTTTTACAATCCTAACTTACACCCCACATACTTCAGGATGAAAGCAATTTACAAATGATAATATCTTGCATATCCTAAATGACATGAGATTTCACGCATACAATAAAACTGAAATCAAACCACGTAACTCAAAAAAAGGAAATACCAGTCTGTTGCAGCTAGATAATTATACTGATGAATAAATAATTAGGAATATCAAAAGTACACTCCAAAAACAGTTTTCTCAATGAACCTGGAGCAACCCCCTATTCTTGACAAACATAAGGGTCACATCTCCAGGTATGAATAATTCAGGTCTTGCAGGTTGCAGAATCTCAAAATGGAGCTGATATGGTGGTTTTCTGATTTTTTTCATGCATATTTCCATTCAGCATACCAATACCAATCAAGGAAATAAAATGAAATTTCTAATCCAACTTACAATCATATTTGAATTCATCATTCAACATCTCACATACAGTATATTTGCTTGAGTCAACAATTCATTCAAATTGTCAGAAGTGAGTGTAATAGATAATCACATAGAACTAAAAGCATCACAATTACCGAATGAAACTGCAATGCCACGTACATTTGATTGACAACCCGATTATAATTGATTGATAAATATAGCGGAAAATCACCTGACGAAGCTGACGTGAACGCCGAGGCTGCGGTGCACGGCTGAGCAATCGATGCAGAGGAAGATCCCGTACGTCACCGATGCCCAGGTTGGGTTCTTCGCATTACAGTCGAAGCACATCTGACAAAAAAGATAACCCAATTCAAGATCCGCCATGAAAACTCCCAGATCTGACCCAGATCTCAAAAACACAAATCCAAAATGTCAAAATCATCACACAAAAAATCAGACGAAAAACTCAAAACCTTGTTTTCTGACTTGGCTTTCAATTTTCTGAAAACAGCATTCTTGTCAGTGAAATTCTCGGACGCCATGGCGGAGAGAGAGAGTTCTCAGGGGGTGTTGGTGCTGATGGCTCTGACACCTCCCGAGAGGAAATCGAAATTAGAAATATAATGGAAACCGCAAATTGTTCTTCACAATCACAAAATGGAGAAAGCACTTCCTTATGTTTGTGTTTCGTTTCGTTTTAGTGATTGGAATGGTGGGTACTATTTTGAGATCAAGATGGGCTTTTTCTTTGGGCTGAGCTTGTACGGTCTGGGCTTTCTATTTGTTGCGGTGTAGCCGTCACTAATTTTCTGTGTCAACAACCTTGACCTAACATATTCTACATTTGTGATTATTAAATCCAAAATACAATACAATATTTGAAAGGGATATGGTCCTGTGAATATTCTTAAGAATTGCATTTTTCCACCTCTCTTTTCCATCCAATTATGTTAGATTTTAACATTTTTGACATGTGTGATAACTAAAATACCCTTAGAGTTAAATCAATTATTAGAATTAGATTGAAAATACTAAAATGCTCACAGCTATACTTCTAATTTTAAAACTTGTGTCATTTGACCATTTTTTTCATTTTCATTTTTCTTGATCATTCTCTACCCTTCCACCACTTTCCTTGCGAGTTGCAATCTTCAAAATGACTTCACTAATCTCTACACTCACTCTCACGTGCTGGTTTCCGCTTTACGAGATAACTTTTCTAGATCACGGGGATGTTCACGTAAACTGTGACTTCCGACCAAAACAAATGGCATAGAGAAGTGAAATAGAGTTAGATAAGAAACGAAATTCCAAGGAACTCCAAATATATTTTAAAAAAAATGAGTGAGAGGCCAAGATGATGTATTCCAAATAGACCGATAAGAACAAAATTTTATGATTTTGAAAGAGGTCACAAAGTGACATTGAAGAAAATCAATAAAACACATGTGAAAGAAAATTGGTTGAATTACCCACCCATTAGAATCGTAAATCATCAATGAGTGGGTAAAACGAAATAATCTTATAATCGACTCAAGGATCGATTATCCCTCTATGTCATAATAGAAAATAAGAGAAATATTATTGATATTGATTGCGTAAAAATACATGATGCTCTATATTTATAAAGAATATAGTAAATCCTAATACATAACCTAAACTCTAATGGGCCTAACTTATTTGTCCACAATAGTATGACATGAATTAAAAAAATTTTGGAGATAATAAAAAGAGGGAAAAAGAATTTAATGACATGAATTTGAATTTGAACTTTTGAATGACAATTAGCATTATTTTGATTATTTTACCCATAAAAAGAGAATAGTCATGTTTCATATGTTGTTGTAAATAAAGAACTTAGATAAAAAGGCAAGCTCCAATAATAAAGCAACAAAGTGAAATATAATACTGGAGTATCCTCTATAAATATCATATGAAAGAAAACATACCAAGGGAACAAAACAATAGCAATAATATATATTGGAAACAACCTCTCTTTACATCCTTGTTCTACATTCTTTCCTTACCTCAAGTTTATACATCTACAAGAATCTCTGTTCACAGCAAGAATTAGGCAGTTCTATAACATGATGTGGCTTAAGGGTAAGGTGGTGGCCATATGGGTGACACGTGGCCTACAACATGTTTTCTTGATATTACAATAACAACACACTGAACAACCCCTCACAAAAAAGTGATAATACATATGCTGAACTTTTGCGATTATTATCTCTATATATTTCCGCCGTTTGGCTTGGTAACATCATTATTAATTAACTGATCATAAGCAATAACATGGCAGCCATTACCAAGAACTCGATCACGATCATCTCAACGAGCACCGTCCGAGCTCCTGTTGATTATTATCTTGATCGGAGGGTGGAGCTAACTCCATGGGACCTGAGGCTCTTCCGCATGATTCCCATAAAAAAAGGACTCCTCTTTCACGCACCCAAAGACATGGCCACCGACTTGTTGAAAATTTGAATGACAATGGGGTATTTTTGTCATTTCACGCTAAAAACTATCTTAAATTTAACGATTTTGTTTAATTTGACACAAAACCAAAACCAACTGATCTTAAAACAAAGTTTTTAAGTTAGTTGTATCCGGCTGCAAAACATGTAAAGCTAATTGTGCATTTGTGACATTTACCCAGAAAATAATTATTTCCCTTAATAATGTATATATTTTTATGTTAATAGGATATGAATATGCTCATGCGCATTCTAATACAAAAAGAAAATGACTTGACTATGATATGATGGGACGAGATATCTCCAAAATTGTGATTGTTAAGACTTTTTAAGATGACTTGAGTTGAGCATGATTTTCTTATGAGTAAAGAATGATTAATTAATGAGAAAATTACACATGACTACTCTTAACTATAGACGAGTTTCATCACTTAAATTTCCTTAACTTCAAAATTAACTTGTAGAGCCCCTTAAGTTTGAAAAACTTTCACTTTACCATTTTCCATCAACTTTAAAAAAATTATGTTAACTTTTTTACAAAATGACGAAAATACCCTTCCATTAAAAAATTAAAAATAAATAAATATGATTTTGAACTTCTTTTTTTCTATTTTTTACAAAAACATAGAATAAAAACAATGTTTTAGTTATATATTTTTTAAAAACACATTTTTATAAAAAAAAATATAAAAATAAAAAATGATGTTTAAAA
>JAYMTP010004548.1:0-14769 GCA_036897365.1 Geranium brycei
AACAAAACTAAGTAGCATTACGAACAATGATATCACAAAACTTTCGGTTTTTGGAACCTATAGATGTTGCAATTGTGCTAACCACACTATCTCTAGCAATGGTTTAAACCCAATTTCCATTATTCAAATTCATTCTTCACATTTGTTTCACAACAATTATAAAGAACTAAATCAAACATTCAGGTGTGCCGAGATTGTAAGCATTAAGCAGTGAATAATGGAAACACCCGACACGGGGCTGTGAGCAAGAATTAAACTAATACATGAAATAAGAAATGAAGAACATCAACAAGCCCTAAATCGATGAACGAACTAGCAAGTCATGAATTCATGTCATTAGAGCTCGTAGGTTATCTCAGGTAGTTTACTCTGGCGACACTTCCTATCTCCCTCTATACTCGCTCTCTTCGATTATTATTGGTTTATTCTGGTATTAATATTATGATTTATTTTTGGTTTTGAAATTTTTGTTTGTTTTCGGGTTTGTTATTGGGTTTGAAATTTTTTTTGGTTTTGAGATTTTTTTTGGGTTTCGTGTTTTGGTTTGTTTTTTATTTTTAAAAACAAACATCAATCGTAGAAAGGGAGTCTTGTTTGAGTATAGGCGGAAATATAGAGTCTCGCAGGCAGGGCCGGCTCCATGGTAAAGCAAACAAAGCAAAAACTTTAGGCCCACTTCAAAAATAAGCCTAATATATTAAAAGAAGAGGTCCACATTTTAAAAAAATAAGGCCCAATTTAAAATCAGTTTATTTATCTCTTAGCAAATGCCTAATTCTTGCTTTAGGCCTCAACCTTTGTTGAGCCGGGCCTGCTCGCAGGAGTGTATCATCGAACACAACCCACTTGCCATAATAACATAAACTTATGAATTTGATGAAAATTTGGGAGTAAAATTGTCATTTTATATAATTTTAAAAGTACGATTTGACGGCACTGACAAAATGAAAAGTTAGCGGACCAAAAAATTAATAATAGTTATTATTATAGTAAAATGCGAGTTAATTATAGTTAGGATAGTAATTGTGGTTGTTCCTTAATAAAATAATAAGTATTATTATATTATTTGACGTAGTTAGTTTTGTGTAATTAACTTTCAGCACATGATTGGAGCATAAATTTATGTTAATGTTGAAATAGTTTTATTATTACGTTGGTTAAATACTAAAATGATGTATATATAGACTATGGTTGAAGTGAGATTAAATATGCAAAGCCGAGATTTGAAAATCACATCTAAGATTGGAGATAAATGATTCAAGGTTAAGAAACTAAAGGTGATGATTTAAATCCATGTTCTCTCCAGCTCATCTCAACTAAAAAAGGAAACCAATAGCCTTAGTAGTGGGTCCGATTGTCCCTCTTTATCCTTCCATTCTCATATTTCCTCCACTATGAATTTCATTCTTCTACTCTCCTATTCTTGTCATATTTTGTAATTTTAATAATATTCTCTCTTTCAGAATAAGCGTTTCATTCCAAGAAAATAAACACCAAATTTTTTAATTGTATATCTAAAAATAAATATTACTAAGGTATTTTAAGTTTAAATTAAGAGTGAAATGACAGTTTGTTACACATAATTATCATTTTTCACACTTTGATACCCTAATTTTTGTTTTCTCTTTCTTAGTACCCTAACTATCTGTTTGGAAAAAAATTTAGCATTCCGTTAAAATAACGGTCACGTGCATACATGTGATATTTGACACACCTAAAATACCTAAATTTCTCAAAATCAAGAGAAAAAAGGTTTCAATGGCATACTTTTGATAGTTAATATATGTCTCAAACTGATAGTTAGAATAATAAAAAACATAGAAACAAAGTTAAGGTATCAAAGTGTGAAGGATGTATGGCTATGTGCAGTAAACTGTATTTTCCCCTTAAATAAATAAATATAAATAACAATAATTTAATAATAACGAGACTGTGATATTTTATTATGCTATAGAGTATTGATAAATTAATAAATTAAAACTAATTAATTTAAAGAGATTTTTATAATTTACTTATTTGATCTAAAATAATTTAGATGAACCTATAGTCTGGTCAATCGACCTTGGTCATCGTGATCATACTCATAGTAGAAGTCGTTGCCTGCTTGTTGTTTCTCAATGAACTCATCAATGACTATTTGGACATCCGAGTCGGCTACATAGACCTTTAGTTCATGCTGACAATTACGGAAGTCAGTCACCGCTACCCCAACATGATCAGATCCACGGACTATGGAGTTTCATACGTTATAGGTTGTCCTCGCTCCGATATTTGCATTTTGGCTGTCCAGGATGAATTTTCCTTGTGTATTGTTGAGAGATCGATTATCATATAGTTCTTGGAAGTGCTCTACATTGTAGAACAGTGATTGTGTTGCTCTTGAAATTTTACAATGATGTACTGACCACCAGAAACCAACTTGAGTGATGCTATTGCTTTGCATCCAGTATGTGTCGTGAGACAACGTCTCTTCCCGTATTGTCAGAAATCTTCATCCCCGTCCCGAGCTTTTGCCACACGTTTTCCTTCTTTTGCACAGGTTATGTATTTCAATGTAACATATATCTTGCTACTCTTTTGTGTCCCCAGGCGCGTCATGAAACCACAGTACCTGTCATACTGCTCATAGAACGCAACAACAACAGCTAGGTTGGCAAAACCCAATCCTAATTTTGGTTTCATTTCGACTGGACAACGAGGTATGTAATCACCATTTTCATATATTATCCACTCATTTACCACACATGAAGAAGATGCAGATATTGTATTCAACTAACCATTTAAACGATCTGCCAAGATGTAATTAAAAATGATTACCTGATTGGTTCGTTGTTTGATCGAATGTTGGATTCTTCGATCTATTCATCTACAGTAATAAATATTAATATCATTAACGGTCTATATATAACATGAATGAATACGAATCATTAATAATATAAATATATTAGGAACTGCACCTTCGATTATTAATTCATTGATGATCTCACTGGATGTCGCCATTGTTGTTTTTCAAAATGGTTAGAAATGTTTTCAAAATGGGTCATTTATGCTGAATTAGATCATATCAATTTCTTAATTTTAGGAACCATTTGAATTAATGACACAACCGAAGACAATTATACCTTCGTTGACTCGTTTCTCAAGCTTCTAAATTGGTTTCATTGGATAATATCAAATATGTTCATTTGTTTAATTTAATGGTTAAGAAGCGTTCTAAGATTTTTACAATAACCATGGTTTGTAGACGAGCCCCTCCCTTGGTACTAATAGGGTTTAAATTTATTTCATAGATTTGTTTTATCATAATACCTTATTGTCATTTATTTAATTAATTTTTAATGAAATCAATCTATTTATTATTTAGTATTATTTTATGTATGATAATGATTCTTATATTCTCGTGTATGAAATAATTTTTGTTAGAGTGTTTCCTCATTTATTAGGTGTGTGTGGCTAAAAGGAGATTGGATATGGTACCCAATAAAGAAGAAGATATTGAAGTTTAATTGAATTTATTGTATGTTAGGTGGATCAATGTAAGAAAAGGTTGATCTTGTAATGTCCACTACGCCATTTATGGCACTAATTTTGCTCTTTATAGAATGTCCACTAGCAATTTTATCAGTTGGATTATGCAGTTTTATTTCTATATTTTTAAAAGGTGAATGAGTAATTAGTGATTATAAAAGTTAACACCAAGCGAAAATGAAGTGTGATATTTCCTGATGCTTTTCTTTTATATTCTGATAGTTTCTAATGTTAATGCATATCTACTGCAAAATTATAAGGGTATCTTTTCACAATGTTAATAATATATTGTTGGGTCATTTTATCAAAAAAAAATGATTTATATTCTAATAAAGTTTATTTTATAAATTATTTTAAAGATAATTACTAATAACTATAATTGATTATTGAGAAAATGTCACCCAAGTACACCTAAGATTAGCTATTTTGTACATGACTGTACCTAAATATTTTTTTCACTTAAAAGGGTATCCAAAATTTGCAAAATTTTCACTTAAAGCTTTATGTGAATTTAGTGTTTTGATCCACCTTCAATTGAAATAAAAGGTCTTATTTGCTATGATTTATATAATCAAATCACAAATTTAATTGAGTTTCTGTAATTTAGTCTTTAGATTCTTCTTCGTGCTTTTAAAAAATAGAAAGCAAGTGAATTCTTCTATTTCGGCATGTTATTTTTTTTTTTGAAAGCATGTTATTGGAGGGACAACCACGCTTGTGCACAACAATAGAGATAAAAGAGGTGTGAGGAGATGGTGTAGATAAATTGTGGAAAAAAAGGTGCTGGGTGGAGATGGAGATGGCATGGAGGGATGGAAAAGAGGTGCTAGGTGAGAGATAAGGAGAAAAGCTAGGAAGGGTTAATTTTGAAAATTTAAAAGACGAAGGGGTAATTTGATCTTTTTATTACAATTAAAATTGAAAAATTAACAGGAACTAGCGGTGGGAATTTTGCAATTTTTGAGTACCTTTCAAGTAAAAAAAATATCTAAATATAGTCATATGCAAAACAATTAATTTTAATCTTACATTTTTCCTTTATTATATTTAAGATATATTTAATGCTATCACACTTATTTTAAACGTGGTCTACGAAGTAAGTCTTGGCAATGGAAGGTTGAGTGAGGAATTCGGTCCCCGATGTCAATATGTGAGTGGGCAGCGATATGGGGTTACCGTCTTCTGAGAGCAATAACTGTATCCAAAATAGCCAAAGTAAGAAATAACTTGGCATGGGATTTACACTTGGTAATAGATGAAAAGCAACAAGATACCACTTGAGGTAGAATCTTGGATGCTCGCAAAAAATGACTCTGAAATATTTAACAGGGCATGACAATAGTCTGAAACCATGAATGTCATTTAAACACATTTTCTTTTTCTAATTAAACATAAAAATTGTGTATGTCTGAATAAATAAGTAATAAGTATAGATTTCTTAATTTAGTTCAAGCTTATTACTAAATAACTAGGTTTTCTGACTCTTCCTTGTTAAAACAAAATTATTGTATAGTGAATATTTATTTATATAAATATATAGTTTTAATTAGGTTGAATGAATATCCCAGTTGGATTGGAAGAATGGGCAAGTAACGAACATACACGGACTCCGTCCCAGCACATGCATTTTCTGCTTTTGCAACAAAATATAAGAAATCTCATTCTCCATCCCTAACTAGACGACAGAGGCCATGTGAGGGTAATTTGGTCAATCAGTACACGTGGGCCCTCTCCACCGACACCCTTTCACACACTGTCCTCCTATATTAAATTAAAAAATTAAATCCAATTTCCCTCCCATTTTCTCTCCTTTTTCCTGCTCCTTTCCTTTTCCTCTCCTCTTACATCATCACTCACTCACCTCTCTTCTTAACCTCCTCCCTCCACACTCTCTCTCTCTCTCCTCTGTACCGCACTCTGCTACTTACTTACTTACTACTACTAATAATAATCCCTATTTATATCATATATGTAGGAACTTCCTCTTTCTGTTCCTTCCTTCCCATTGACAGTAGCAAGATCAAAGAACGAGAATGAGAGGTGTGTGTGGCTTGCTTTGCGTGGCCGCCGCGGCTCTGTTCTCCATTGCCGGCGCCGAGGACCCCTACAAGTTCTTCAGCTGGAACATCACTTACGGCAACATTTGGCCTCTCGGTATTCGCCAGCAGGTTTCTTTCTTCTCTTTCTCATCTCCCACATCCACACACTTCATGTTTCTGTTTCCGACAGAGATTGTTGTGGTTGTCATTTTCAGGGGTTTCTCATCAACGGTCAGTTCCCCGGACCCGACATTCACGCCGTCACCAACGACAACCTCATCATCAATGTCTTCAACAACCTCAACGAGTCCTTCCTCATCTCCTGGTGATTAATTAATTAATCGTGAACACGCCCTTCTCTCCTTAATTTCAGCTTCCTTTTTCCTCATACCATTAATGCTGCTGCGCTTGATCCATTAATTTAATCATTAAACGCGTCGAGGGTAATTTAGGTTTCTCATTAGCACCATATTCTCTGATTTTCTCCTTTAAGCTTCCATGTGCTTGCGCACTCTCAGATCTGGCAATTGGCCACCTATTCTCTCAATTAATACATTGCAATTTTGCAATTTCTTTTGTGTCGGCATCAAAAGCTGGTTTTGAGGGGACGTAGATTTGGTCAATTTTGTTGTCACGTGTTCTAAACTTGCCAATCAATTATCTGTTAATTATAATCAAAATGGCCCTTTGTGTTAATCATTATTTGTATAATCAAGAATTTGTACATATGCTACTTGTCATGTTTGGTTTTTGATTTGGGTCTGCTTGGTTTTTTGAATCAGGAATGGGGTACAGCAGAGGAGGAATTCTTATGAAGATGGTGTGTATGGGACAACATGCCCCATTCCACCGGGTAAAAATTTCACCTATATTATGCAAGTGAAGGATCAGATCGGTAGTTTCTACTACTTTCCTTCTCTTGCATTTCACAAGGCTGCCGGTGCTTTTGGAGGGATCAGGATTCTCAGCCGACCACGGATTCCGGTTCCTTTCCCTGAACCTGCTGGTGATTACACCGTTCTTATTGGAGACTGGTACAAAAAGAATCACACGGTAACTATTTTGTTTCTTTCTTACCATCTTTATTCATCGTTTTTATCTGTGCTGCATAATGCCAATTTGCATCAGTATGGTATTCTTGTCTCTGACCTTTGTGCCCGTGACCCACGGGTGATTATTAAAAAAACACACATTTTCTCTATAGTACACAACTTATGGTCATGGGAGTTGACATAATTGAATGTTTTAGGTGGGGAATGCTTTTTTAGGTAGTAGTGATAAATTTACATATTAGGCTAATGACAAAAACTGATGTTTCCAACTTGGTACTTGTTGTCACCACCTAGAAATAAGCTACACAGGCCGCTCTTATACGCACAACATGCAATTTGAATGATCACACATTAAGTGCAGCCAAGAGTTGGCAGAGGTTGCGTAACAATTACTCATCTTGGTTTATGGAGGGTCCCTGTGGTCCTCAGGAATGGTCATCCATACCACCTCTAGTGTTTGTCTTTGAGTTCTCGGGACAAATAGTTAGATCATTACACTATCATAGGATTAACTGAACATGGCATTAATCAATGGACTTAGCTTGGTGTCCTGATTATAGAGTAAGCGTAATCTGGTAGCTGATGTGCAGGACTTGAAGAAAATTTTGGATCGTGGTAGGAAGATACCCTTCCCCGATGCCATCCTCATTAATGGGCGTGGGCCAAATGTTACCGCTGCAACATTCAATGTGGAGCAAGGTATGGAACAACCATTCTTATCGTTTTACCTTACCCTTTTCATGCCTGACCATAAGTCACATTTACCGTACAGGGAAAACTTACAGGCTTAGGATATCGAATGTGGGACTGCAAAATTCCCTTAACTTCAGGATTGCAAACCACAAGATGAAGTTGGTGGAGGTGGAGGGTACCCACACCCTTCAAACCACCTATTCCTCCCTCGATGTCCATGTTGGCCAGTCCTATTCCGTTCTCTTTACGGCTGACCAGCCTGCACAGGACTACTATGTTGTGGTTTCTAGCCGTTTCACCTCCAAGATCCTCACCACCACTGGAATCCTCCGAAACAGCAACTCTGCCGGGGCTGTTTCAGGTCCGCCCCCAGGTGGGCCCACCATCCAAGTTGACTGGTCTCTCAACCAGGCTCGCTCCATCAGGTAATTTCCTTCTACCACCACTTCCCGATCCCGATCCTTCAGCCATAGATTGCTGACTTTGTGTGCGGCCATTTTCAGGACTAATCTTACAGCGAGCGGACCAAGGCCGAACCCCCAAGGGTCATACCATTATGGACTCATTAACCTAACCAGGACAATCAAACTCGTAAACTCTGCTGGTCAGGTGAATGGTAAGCAGAGATATGCAGTAAACAGTGTGTCGTTTATTCCAGCAGACACTCCGTTAAAGCTTGCAGACTTCTTCAAGATCAGCGGAGTGTTCCGCGTAGGAAGCATATCCCCTTCTCCAACTGGTGGAGGAATCTATCTCGACACAGCAGTTATGGGCGCAGATTACAGAACATTTGTGGAAATTGTATTCGAAAACCAAGAGAACATCCTACAGAGCTGGCATCTTGACGGTTACCAATTTTGGGTGGTCGGGTAAGCACACTATTTGCTTATACCAACTGTCTGTGAACTATATTGTTATCATTTGGTGTCTAAAAAGCTTCAATTTGCAGTATGGATGGAGGGCTGTGGAGTGCAGACAAAAGGAACCAGTACAATCTCCGCGATGCAGTGGCTCGTGTCACTACTCAGGTGACTATCCCAAACTCCCTTTTTACACTAAACAAAACAAGACATCATATTAATATTAATATTAACATTGACATTGACATTGAATTTTGTTTCTTATAATAGGTGTATCCTAATTCATGGACTGCCATATATGTGGCACTAGACAACGTAGGAATGTGGAACTTGAGGACAGAGTTCTGGGCGAGACAGTATCTGGGACAGCAATTTTACTTGCGAGTTCATACAGATTCGACATCGCTGAGGGATGAATACCCAGTCCCCAAGAATGCACTTCTCTGCGGTAGAGCGAGCGGGCGACACACACGACCCTTTAAATGGTGATCACTTACTCAACAGCTTGTTGGGAATGCGTAGTACTACTAGTAGTAGGTGGTGGTGATTTTGCCTTCTAATCTTATTTTTAAGTTGCTTTGCAAATTGCTTCATTTGAGCTCTGAATTGATGATCTCCGCTCGAGGTCGCATTCTTTATCTGTCAAACCTGTATTCTGATTTCTGATTGTTATATTAGTATTCCAACGTTTCATATAACTTAATAATATTTATATTTATCATAAGCCAGGCAATTCTGAGTTCGATTCAAGGATATTTGTATCCTCTGTCTGTGACTGTGTTATGGGGTTTCATGCATTTTAGTTGATTCATTAATCCTGTGAGTTGTTTAAAAATTATCAATTTCAATTTGATTCAGTATCTGAAATTGTTTCGTTCTAATTTAATCATTAATGGATTATTTTTAATTTAATCCATCCAACAAATATTCCAATAATAGTATTAAACAAGTTATGTACCTTTATAATCTGATTTGTATCAGTTCCACGTTACATTTCTGTATTTCACAAAAGAAAACTCCAAATGAACAAACAGTTTCAGTTCGAATCCAAGAAGGTGCATTGTTGCGGTGGTTCAGTGTGTGCTCTCCCTGGCCATGGTTCGAACCGGCAGCTTTCTCACAAGGTTTGGGCTTGGATTTGGGCTGGGAGTTGGCCTTCGAGCTTGTAAATAGTATCTAGAATTAAAAAGAGAGGTGATCTTCATCCCCAACCCTTACAATATCTTGTTACCAAACTTGATATCCAACGGTCACACTTTTGGCGAGATCTTGAATCGTCAAAACTCTAACATGACCATCGTTTTTGTTCGAGATCAGGTATGCGCGTTTAACTCATTTTCAATTCAGTTTCCGTTTTCATGATCGGACCTTCAATTTCTCTCACCTAATCACTCTAGTGAATCTCTAGTACTATTTTGTGAGATTCCATTATCTATTTCGATTGCTGGAACGAGGAAGTCGAGAACTAAACCTTAAGATAAGAATATGTTATATAACTTGATCTAGTTTTAAGCTTTAGTCATGGTTGTGAAACTCGGATTTCGGGGAGATATCGACCAGTTGAAAAATAGGGGTTTCGGAAAGTTGGGGAGATCTCAGCAAAACTCATTTTGTATTAAATAAATAATTATTAATATTTAATATTTTTATTTCAATTCAACTCAATAACCGAGTGAATTGGGTTGTTTAATTGGGATTAAGTACCTGATCCACTTAGAATAATCTCACATAACTACAACTGGCTTTACACATTTATTACTTATCTACAGTTTTTTTTGTAGGTGCACTAAAAAAATTTTCCTACTCAATTACATTTTTTGTTTGTTTGGAGTTAACACCGTTAATTTTTTGTGCAAAATACACCCAAATATCATTCAAAATTTTAAAAACATGTCATTGAACTCATCTCTCTCTCTCTATCTGTAGAAGTAAGTTACCCCTGAAAAACACTCACAATCCTAAACAAAATGAATCAATTTACTTAAACCATTTTATTAATTTCTAAACAAATACTAATAATTGAAAACAGAACTAGATTATTTGTTAACCCTCACAGTGTTCCCCATGTTAAAAGTTATCCAACAAATAACCAAGAAATTAGCTTCAAAGTTGAAGCAATTCAACGCTTGGCTAGCAAAATCAGTATCCGATATCAAAATATGACTCTCAAAAATCAATTAACACCTCAAAACATCTTCATCAATCCTATAAAACTCATAACCCACCAAGAAAAAATCTATTTTTTTGTTTGGGAGCACAAACTCAGATGAGAATTGATCGTTGTTGGTAGTTCTCTCCTACATTTGTATGTGTCTCTACTATTAGGGTTTCATTTGGGGGTTTTGGTAGTTTTCAATTGATGATTTCAGACTTATACTAATTTTAATCGAACTCATACTGATTTGTTCAATTTTGGCATGAAATTAATGATTTTGATTTTAGCATTGATTTGTTCAATTTTTTTATCAGATTATCAATCTTGGAGGCAACCTTCTCCACGGATTCTGACTCGCCAAAGCTTATGGCGGCAACCAAGCGCGCGACTGATGAGGTTGGGTCTGAGAGGGAGTTGTTGACGCTGCAACAGCCTGGGGGGTTTATATGTCGAAAGAGAGGGCGAGATCAGGGGTTATTAGGGGTTGTGAAAAGAAGGGTTACATCATCTGGAAAAGTACACGTCCCACATATGTTTCACTACCCTCTTCCTCTACTCCATTTCCTGTTCTCAACCCCCAAACCTCACAAATCAGCTAGAAGATCCAAAACCTAGAAAAAGAAAAACTAAACCCTAAAACACAAAAATCAATATGGACACTGACGAGGGCGTCAAGATCGTCGCGTGCGGGAGGACCCATGTGGTCGTCGAGCCGGTTGAGGTTCTTGGCCGACTAAGGAAGTGTGCTGGTTTCGGTAAACAATAGAGCATTGACTTTTGACTATGATTGAGTAATAATTTTTGCATTTTAGTAACTTGGATTGGAGTTTCTCTTAGTGGTTCAAGGTTAAGAAAGATGTGTTGGTTTCTACCATTAAGGCTGCCGAAATGATTCTTAGAGTTGATGCAATGTGTACCACCATACTAAGGAGACAAGATAGGATATCATAGCTGCTTACTTAATTTTTATCCTATGTTTAACTTCTACATTGAAAAGAAGGGGAGAATGTGTTTGTGCTTGGGTGTGTTGTGAATGAGAAGTATACAAGTGTATTAGAGTAACTTTTGTGCATGTCATGATAAGGTCACTTTTTCTCTTTGGAGTGAATCTTTAGAATATAAATGACTTGTTCAAATTGGAATTTCATAGCTCGCTAGACGTGTTCCACAATTTAATGAATTCCCCCAATTATTATCTTCCCAAATCGGATTATACTAAAACAACCCACTGGTGCTTGCCTAGTTCATCAACACAACGAGGGATAAATCCAGTTTACTATACCCATGTATGCACGATTTTGAATTAAGTACCCCATCTTTTATTTTTTTACAGTTACCTCAACTTTTTTTAGTTATACTTAAGTTAATTGTCGTTAAATATAACAAAATTGACAGGTAAAAAATCCAAAATGCCCTCACTGTATAATTTCCCAATAATACAACTATTTTATAAATATCAAAAGTCCATTCTACTTCCCTTGAATAACAAACTAATCTTATGGTTCAAGGGTATATTATTATTTTTAAGTAACAAATTAAAAAAATTAAACATTGTCAAATGATTATCTTACCCTCTTCTTCATCCTTCTCTCCTCTCTCCTCTCCCTTTCTTTTTCCCCCACATGATGAACTGAGCAATCCATGTTTTCAATTCTTTTGAAATGTACTAATTTATTTCTCGAAATTCTACAATGCTCTCTGAATGGAAAAAACTGTAATTTCAACAATCAATAATGGAACAAAAAAAACCCTAAAATCTAAATCAAATACCCTCCAATGCCCTCTCTAAAAAATGGGGGTTTATAAAAAATTAAGATTGGACAGGGAAAAATATTGGTGTGGGAAATGTGAGAGAGGAGAATATTGGGGTTGGACGGAGAAAAGTCGACGACACCGGAGCTCGGGCTCGGGACAGAGACGGTGGCGAGGTTTGGTATTGGTTTGAGATTTGGACGGAGGCGTAGGCTACAACGGATTTGGACGGAGACTCAAGACTGAATCGGTTACAGAGGTGTGGGTTGACTGAGGTAGAGATTGGAGTGGCAAGGTTGGAGGTGGGTTGAGAGGTTTGGGTTTTGGATTTGGGGTAGACCAGCCACGATCCCTTGCAGATCCTTGCGGATCAAGTGCTCCATGACTCAGAGCGTAACTCTGCGTCTCTCGAATCATGAACACCTGCTTCACCGAGCAACAATCCAGAACCCCCTTCACTAGAACTTCACTCTTGGCGAAACCGGAATCGCCGCTCAACCTCAAATCCCTCGACATTCTGGGTCGGACAAATTGAGCCTCCCGCTCAGCTCCTCGATCTGCTCAAACGCCTCGTCGCCATTAGAGAAATTGCTTGAACCGTTGTTGCATCTCTACTTCAATGTCGAGAGCTTCGATTTTTGAAATAAAACAGGGATCGATCTCGCAGATCTAAAATAACATCCTTAGTTTCTTAGATCCGACCTCACCCCTTATCATATCGAGTTGTGTAGTTGCATCTTACATAAAAGAATATTTTATTTAGAAAACAGGCATTTTGCTTTGTGTTTCTTTATCTAATGCAATCACATATGAAATTCATGGTATATCAGCTTTGAAACTGGATTAAATGTCATAGTTGCCATCTTCGTAAAAAAATTATTTAATTTGTTGTCGAATGTGCATTTTGGGCTAAGTAATGGTCCACTTGAAGTAATATGGTGTGTGTGTGCTTGTGTGCGTGTGCCTTTCTGTGAGAGAGGGAGGTTGAAGAAGGGGGTAGTATGGTCATTTTAGTAGTGTTTTTCAATATTTTGTTTTTATAAAGTTTGTTATTTAATTGAGAGTATAATGGTCATTTCATATTCACCAAACAATTGTATTATTTGAAAATTATAAAGTGAGGTCATTTTGAATTTTTTACTTGTCAATTCTCTTATCTTTAGCGAAAGTTAAGTGTAACTAAAAATAGTTGGAATATACGTAAAAACTTTCAAAGTTGGGGTACTGAACTCGAAATTGTGCATACTTGGGTATAATATAATGAAGCGGAATTATCCCAAACTACTATTCTCTTATGTTTTTTATTTTCAATAAAAATATCAACCACTTCAATACATAAATTTGAGAAGACTGTATTTATCATAAATTCTTGTTGTCTGCCATGTTTTTAACGGTATATAAATTCAGAGAAATTATTGTGTTAGTATTGATAAGTTGACACATTATCCACTTAATTAAGTCGAACTTTAAGATATTTTATAAACTTCAGTGAAGTATTTTTTTTCTTTCTAATTTTCATGTTTAACATATTTTACATAGGACAATAAAAAACTTAAATGCCCTTTTTGAATTTCAAATTTTCATTCATGCTTTTCTTTCTTCATTTCACCTACTTTTGAAACGGTTGAGTTTCGAATACTTATAGATTTTAAATGATTTCGAAACCTTCATAACAAATGTACCTGACTTTTCACATCTTTACAAAATGCTAAGTTCTAAAAAATTGGAGGTCATTTGATAAATTAAAAGTGAGCTTGCATTTGCTGTTAGAAACAAAAAACTTCCCAAGCAAGTTTCGAACACAAATTTTAAGTTCACTTTTAACTCATGACCCTAAATTTCGTGAAACTTATTATTTTAGAATTTTATAAAAGTTAACTACATTCTCGTGAAGACTTCGAACTAAATGTGTGAGACTCACCTTTTATGAACATAGGTGATATAAAAAATGGAATGAATTTAAAATTTTAAAAATCAAATAGAATTAATGTCAATTTAGTTGTTCTCCATCTGTTTTGTTGACATCAAGAATAACTAATTTAATAGATGAAAAATGTCTCCAAGGGGACACTGCAACAGTTTGAGCCTCACACTATTAGTGACGAAGTTTAGGTTTCGAACCCCTTTATGTACAAGGTGAGAAGGGTTAAGGGATAGATTTAGGATACGATGTAATTAAAAAAAACTTAATAGATGAAAATAATATATACCTGTTATAAATATTATGGTGGACCCCACATCATCTCTTAATGACCAAGAAATCCACTACTTGCTTAGCAAGTTGTTACCCTCACTGTACATATATAGGCGTTGACAAAATGCCTACAAATAGGCATGTATAATCAAAGAACCAGACACTTGGTTTTTCACCAAAATCTTTGCTCCGTTTCTCTTGTCCTGTTTCTCTGTCACTTTTGTTCTCAATCTCGTTTCTTTGTTTATAACACGTGATCAACACTTGCTCTTTGCTCAAGGTATAAAATAGGAAACATTATTTATTCTTGTTCCAAGTTCTTTTGTATAATCTTGCTCTTCTCACATCTCACAACTCCGTTTTCTTATATATATAATTATACAAATAAACTCACTGTGTTTTTTTATTGTTCTTGCTCAAAGAATATTTTCTTATGTGTTCTTCCAATTGTATCAAATCCTAATAATTTATTTGCTGTATTTTTATAACACAATTT
>JAYMTP010004549.1:0-14767 GCA_036897365.1 Geranium brycei
TCGAATTACAAGGATCATCATTCTTTTATATTAAAATCCCTATATTATTGTCTATTTCATTGTTCTCTTCTCCTTAGTTTAGTCAGTTCAAGGCTAGAGTGTATCAATTGGTATCACATGCACTGTCCCGCGACCAGTGAGGATGGAAAGAGAAATAGAAAGGTTTGTTTTGAAACAGAGGCAAAAAAACAAATAAATAGACAATGATATCAGTCTGTTTATTAACGACCAAATGTATAGGGCTATAGGTCATTTCCATTATATTAAAGTGTGATCAATTTTTTCCAGACATTAAAACTGCATGTGCTTTACAGGGTCCAATAGCAATAAGGATGGCAAAACTAGCTATTAATAAGGGAATTGAGTTAGATATGTCATCAGCACTGGATTTCGAAGAAGAGTGCTATGAACAGGTTTTGCACACAAAGGATCGCTTGGAAGGTTTGGCAGCATTTGCCGAGAAGCGAAAGCCAAGATATAGCGGTGAATAAAACACAGGTTTGGCTGCATTTGCCGAGAAGCGAAAGCCACGTGAATAAAACATGTGGAATATTGCCAGTAATCTCTTTATAGCCCTTAGTCCCATGGATGCAATAATTTGAGTCTCTTTAGACTTAAAATTAAGCAAATCTTTAATATTCCCCCTTCACTTTGTATTTTGAGCCAACTTACACTAGGTGGAACATTGTATGTGGAAACAGTATATGCTTGACATGTCACAGTTTGTATTCTTATTAGTTAGTGAAGAAGTTCACTAGTTGAGCACCCATGTTTTTGGTTCCTTATATGAAAATTTGCATATTTGTGAACATGTTTTCAGATATATCACTGCAACATTCAAAAGTTACTGACTGGATAATCTTATTCGTTGAATTTTGTCATCCAATGAACAGTGGTTCTCAGTAAGGATGGGATGTCAAAGGGGCAGGTTTTCTCCACCCAATTCCCAAACCTTGACACCGCTTCGTCCGATTTTTTTAGTTACTCCACCATGTTCTTGTTCGGTCTACATGTGAGTTCAAAGTTTCACATCAGAAGAACACAAAATGATCTAAGAAGTGTTTATAGGTCAAAAGGTTGACGCTAATGTGTATATAGGCTTCCTTGGGTGCTCCTCCTAGGCATGACTCGAATCATCCCAACAGGACCAGAGTCCCACATCAAAAGAATTCAACCCTAAACCTAATATTTTGGGTCAAATGTGGATCTTAATGTGCATATGAGCTTTCCGAAATCCATTCAATATATTATGTTTGGTAAAATTTGTATTTAAATATTGGGGAAGAGACGAGGATATTTCGAACCCATCCCCACCCATGAACTATGCCGGGCATCAAAGTCTGCCCTACGTCAAGAGAAGAGTACCTTGGACCATTGCGCTAAGTAGGAAGTTCAATAAGCTTTAATAGTTAAGACTTAAGATGCAGAGTTGATAAAAATGAAGGGGTGAAACATTTTGTGGGCTGGGCTTGATATGAACTAAGTAAAGGCCCAATTCAACATAAGTAACCAACTAGATTCAATTTGTTGGGCCCATTAAGCTCAGGAGCACAAATTGAATGTCTCCGAATCACTGCTGTGAATTCTATTACATTTACATCCCTGAAGCGCCACCCAGAACCTATAAATGAAGGCAGAGTGACATTTGGCATCTTTCATTTCCGCAACCAAACCCTAACTCCTCATAGTTGCGTTCATTTCACTCATCGAACAAAAGAGAAGACTCTGCGAACAAGTAAAAAGCTCTCTAATGGCTACTGTTGATGAAAGTCCTGCTGCGAAGAGGTGGCTTCCTCTCGAAGCTAACCCTGATGTCATGAACCAGGTAATTTCATCTTCTGGATCCGTTTGGTTTCCGAGTAATTCTTGGAAAGAGGAATCGAAATTAGTGTACTGATCCGATTTTTGGGGGTTTGTGCGATGGATTAACTGTTATTTAGTGTAATTCGTTATGAAGTCTCACTCCTGCTTGATCGAGCTGATTTTGTTTTTGTGTTCTCTGAGAAATCTGGAATTGATGATGTCAATTTCTGCAGAAAGTAGTTTAGTTTAGTAGTGGTTTAACTGATTGTGATGTTTTGCAGTTCCTTTGGGGACTAGGTCTTCCTGTTGATGAAGCTGAGTGCTATGATGTGTATGGATTAGATGATGAGCTCTTGGAGATGGTTCCGAAGCCTGTGCTAGCTGTGCTGTGTCTTTATCCTTTAACTACAGAGGTGTGTCTTCATTCTTTTGCTAGTTGTTTGTAATTGTGATAATCTGCTGATTTGGACCAATTTTCTTGTCACTTTCAGAGCGAAGCGGAGAGAATTCAACAGGACAGTGAAAAGAAGGTGAGTGGAATCGCATTATCCTTTTCTTCTCTTGTATAGGATTTTTTTTTCTTTCAAATAAACTTGATGAGACATGCAGATGTTGAGGTTAGATTCTAATACAAGTTATGTAGTTCAAATTAGTTCATATGCTGTTGAAATTGTTTTGAAATATGTTCCCTTTGCAAAATTTTTGTAAGACCTACTTGCAAGTTCTTATGGATGAACTCAATTTGATAGTGGAATTACGCTATGATTAAACTCTATTACTAGTCCAGGAGACTACCTCTTTCTCAGTTTTCCTTAAATTTATATGTTTACATTTTTATTTTTTATGGCTACACATCTTTGTGTATCCATGGTTTTCGTAGAAGTTTTCTTTGGCATGCCAATCATTTAAAGGTGGTCGTTCTCAACAAAGGTAATTTGTATTCTTGCAAATATGGTAATAAGGTGAATCGTTTACTATTTTTTACTCTGCAAATAGTTTACTATTCTTGCAAATGTGTGTTATTGCAAATATAGTAATAAGGGTAAGAGTGAACAGTGTGGATATGTAAAGTGAAGTAGCATTTGAGATACACAGCATTTTTCAAGTGGTATATTATCGTACTTTCTACAGCCTTGTGCTTGTATAATTGCTGTGCTCCTTAATCATTTACAATGTGAATGCCTCACACCCTCAGCCTTCTAATTTCATTTTACTTGGCCTTATTTATTGAGGATATCTTGCTACTGTTTTGGTTGCAGGAGGCCAGCGACAAAGTTTATTTCATGAAACAAACCGTGGGCAATGCTTGTGGAACAATTGGGCTTCTTCATGCTGTCGGAAACATTACTTCAGAAATCAAACTTTGTAAGAGACACATATAAATGATATAATGATTAATTCTCTGTCCATGCTGGATTATAATAGTAATATGCAGGAAGAAAAATACCATATAGAACAACAATAGATACATGTAAATGTAGGTAACCTTAAAGAGAACCCTACAGCTTAGGAACCTGCATCCCTAGTTTCTACAGGAAGCAATTTGATTGCTTTCTCAGACACGTGATTCTGAAGTTCCTAATGCTCAATACCTTGATGTGATTCATTATCTTAATACATGTTTTTGGCAACACATGACGTTCCACGATATCATTAAATGACATGCGGATAACTTATATAAATGTTTTGGTATTCCCTTTCTTTTTCAGCTGATGGATCATTCTTGGATAGGTTCTATAAGTCTACTGCAAACATGGATCCTTGGCAGGTTGTTTTTCTAATTTTTTCTTTTCATAAACAACAAAAAATTAGAATTTGATATAGATATTTATTATCAGTGTCTCACTCACTGTTATATGATTTCCTATACCTCTACAGCGTGCAGCCTTTCTTGAGAGTGATAGAGAAATGGAAGATGCTCATTCAGTAGCAGCTATTGCTGGCGACACAGAGGTAAAAAATTGTTAGCTTTAAGTGTATTATGATGTTCCCCATGAGGAAATCTTATACACTTCATATCTTTTCCATTTTGTATTTCCTAATTAAAAATGCACATTGAGATGGAGTATTATTTTATTTACTTAAGCTATAACTTGGTTCCACATAACTCAACTGTATTTCAAAGTTAGAATAGGAATTAACTTTCCATGTGACCATAATATATATGGCAGATAGGAGATGTGCTACTGTGCAACTATGATTCTCTACTGTATAGATAGAAATTTGAAAGGTGTTCAAACAGATATAATATATACTTGATTCAGATCCTTCCAATACCAACTTAATAAATTGGTATTGAACTATGACGTATTATATTAAATTGAACATTTTTTCAACTCCAGTCACGATATGATTTCATCGGATCCAATATGTACTTCTAACACAATTGAGTTATCCCACTGTGTATATTGTCTTACCCATACATAACTGGCATTAGACCTCCTAACTGCCCTTAATATATATGGCAGGTAGGAAGGTGTGTTACTGTACAACTATGGTTATCTTCTACTGTATAGATAGAAATTAGGAACTGTGTTTCAAGCAGATGTCACATATACTTATAATTCAGATCCTTAAGATAGCAATTTAATAAATTGGTATTGAACTATGACGTGTTCCAGGGCCAGCTCGAGTATATAGCCAAATAACCGGTGGCTTTAGCCCCCCAATTATATAAGGCCCCAATTTTCTTAAATTGTTTATTTTTCAAAATTTAAAATTTAAAATATAAAAATCTATATTTATATAGTTCAAATAAATAAGTTTATATTTACAATAGAAAAATACATAAATGTTGTACTCAAATAACTATATATGTTTTTAAAACACATATTTTATGCATAAAAATCCATTTTTTGTGAAATTCATATTTGAGTGGTGTTGATTGCAATTAAGATCTAAACTCTTATAACGAAAACTGGACGAATTGACAAGGTCTAGTCGAACACAAAGGTAACTATTTTTTTCTCGAGTCGAACATAACTTTTAAAACTCCTTTGAACCTTAGTTGATCATAAACCAAAGATTTTTAAGAACTGGGTTGTAATCAATATCTTATTACGGAAAACTTGCTTCAAGAAAAATAATTTTCTTTAAATTTGAGTATATTTTATATCACTTTTTTTTAAGAAGGCCTCAATTTTTTGGTCGGTTTTCTTTAAGCCTCGAGATAGATTGGGCCGGCCCTGATATGTTCTATTGAATTAAATATTTCTTACGAGTTCAGTGACAGTGATTTCATTGGATTCAATATGTAATCAATTGATATATCCCATTGTGCATACTCAATTGCCTTACCCATAACTGGCATTAGACCTCCTCAACTGTCCTTTCCTTGGGATGACATATCTCTCTCTCTCTTTCGTTGTTATTTTGCAAAAGTAACTCTGAACAGGCGAGCGTATAACAATGAGGGTATGAGCGTGCAAATTTAGTATAGATAGGCACAACCATGCCTACCACCAAGCTGCTATACTGTTTTTCTAGCCACTGAGGGTGGGGTAATGATTCGAACCTAACAGCTCAAGTATGAATGAAGGTGGTAGATAGATTATGTTATGGTTTCAAAAAGTGGCAGAGGTTATAGATTAAACTCTCAATTAGAATAGCATGAATAGCCTTTTACTTTTTAGTTGACTGTTATTGGAAACAAAATATCCATTTAATATTGTATGGTTTGGATTATTTCTGTACTTATTATGTTTATCATTTTTTCTTTACAGGCCTCAGATAATGTTGATACACACTTTATCTGCTTTGCTTGTGTGGATGGTAAGATAATTTCTTTGGAATCAATGCCTACTTGCCAAGTGGTTTAATGTTAAGGGTCAATGGCCCAAGGTTTTGGGTTCAAACCTTCTAGGTGGCAGTTTTGCTGTTAAAAAATTCTTGTTTGGAGATTGTGAGATGGATATGAAGAATTTTAATTCTAGTTGTGTATTCCATACCTTTCGATTTGAAGACTCAAGAAATTATGTTACATATGCAGGGCAACTTTATGAGCTCGATGGAAGGAAGTCAGGGCCCATATCACATGGGTCATCCTCTCCTAGCAGCTTGTTGAAGGTATATTGCAGAATCTTTGAGTTTATTTGATTGCCTGAACGAGACAGTTTAACGTCAACATTGTAACATTGAGTTAAGAAAAAGCAAAAGCCAAAAAAAGTTATAAGAATCAAACCATTCTTTCTGTGTACCCTATTTTGGCTTTCTGTGGGATTGAAAATAACATTGCAGCTAGTATAATCCCATTGGTTAGTTTGTTGTCAAGGCTGAAAAATATTCAGCTTGAATTGGTTTTCCGTCAGACCGACTTTATTTTCCCTAACTTTTGCTAAGGAGGACTGTCTATTTTGTTGGGAGATTGGATTGGTCCGCAATCTTAAAGTTTAAGTTGTAGTTAGAGTCTTATTCTCTATCAAACCCCATGCTAAAAGATTTATCTGCAATATTTCATCCGTCTCATTTTCTCTGCGATCACGTCATTGCACGTGTACAATGTTGAACATATATTTGACAAATATTGTTCTGTTTGTTATCAGGATTCAGCTAAAGTGATACAGGGCATGATCCAGAAGAATCCAGCTTCACTCAACTTCAATGTTATTGCAATCTCTAAAAAAGCTGGCGGTGAAATCTAAAGTTTGGTATCAAGTTCATGTACTTTCAACTCTATAATCGCTGGCCCTTGTTAGGGTGTCATCAGCAGTTGTGCTTGTGGATGGAGTAATGAGTGTAAAATTGAGTAGATCGATAATTTCTTGCTCTGAATAGATCGATAATGTCTTGCTCTGAATATAACTCTCATCCAAAAATGGCGAGGAAGGCAAATTTGTTTTTTTTATCAGCAAGTTGTGTATTAAGATTTAGAAGGTGAATTTGTGACAACTGCTTGCCATATGAGTTAGTTAATGCTTTTGAATTGTTTTCAGGCACCACACACAGAAGTTGACAAAAACACAATGAGCAATAATACAGCAGTGGAAGTATATTCACAAAACTCCTCTACTTCACCTAACTCCATATATAGAATCCAAAATTTAGGGACCAGTTCTTGTGTTCCCACACACAAGTGGACTCATTATTGGCTCAAACTCACTTGCAATTGTCCAGCCTGGCCCTGCGCCACCACAGCCGTCTTTCTCCTCCTCTTCGGCGATCCATTCTCCGACGACGAACAAGGCTCCGGCGACGCTCGCTTGGATCTTACCCTAACCGGCTCGGGCTCGCCCGAGTTAACCCGCAGCGGGAAGTTGAGGAGAGCCCTAGAGCCGCGCATCCTGTAGGCGGCCCGGTCGTAGGCCAGCGCGGCGTCCTCCGCCGTCTCGAACGTCCCGAGCCACACCCTCGCCCCGTTCTTCGCCGGGTCCCGAATCTCCGCCGCGAACTTCCCCCACGGCCTCTGCCTCACCCCCCTGTAATGCTTCCCCTTCGCCGGCGCCACCGCCGCCGGAACCACCTCCGGCTCCGACTTCACCGCCGGGAAATCGAACGAGAACGAGAACTCATCCGACGGGACCCAGCCGACGGTGACGGCGTCGCGGAGGATCCCGTAGAGCAGCATGTCCTCGGGATCGTCGACCTTGAGCGGCAATTCTCCCCAATTCTCCAACAAACAAGGGTACAGGCTGCCGAAGCTGGCGCTCCGGCAGAACGCCGGCGCGGCGGCGGCGCCCGCAGTAAATCGGGGCTCCGATTCGCCGAGCAAGTGACGCCGAACACTCTCCAGAAAGGCGTGATCGGACTCGACCGCGGCTCCACTCTCTCCGTGCATCATGTGTTTTTTGTGTGTTTAGAGAAATGATTCGGATTGATTTTCAAGAGACGAAGTGATTGACGAATTTTAGAATAAATGGATTGGGGGTTTATATAGGAGGAGAGGTTCATGCACCTGCCACTTGAGGGTGGATTTGGATATTTGTTTTTTAATCGTTTATATTTATTAAACAAACATTAGTCGCATTGTGGACCTGTGACTGTTGTTTTCTTCAAATACAAAAAATGGTTGTTTATTTAGAATGTGTTTGCCTTTAGATCTGATCTAAGCTTCTGTGAAGCTTCTCGCGGACCAAGTGGGTGATTGAGGAGGAGAAAAATGAATTGATCACGTGCTTCAATTTGGGATGTGGTGACGTCAGCAGTACCTTTTGTTGTTGCTTATCTTTGTCTCCGTTTTTCGTCGTATGTGTATAATAAAATTGATGACCTCTAAAGTAAGAATTCATCCCAACTATATTATTTTATGAGTTAGAGACGGTAGTTCTATTTGAATTTAATGAAATTGTTTTTGAGGTTTATGTTTTATTTGTCTTTGTCTTTTGCGTGTTTGTTTTTCTAAAAGCAAATTATTTTCGAGGTAAATCCCTCCAAAACTAAAACTTCATCTAAACATCCATTTGAACATGTAGTTTTTACAATAAAAATAAGTAATCTCACAAAAATTATAATCAAATACTAAATAGGTGCATTCAGATTATCTTTACTAATTTTTATTACGAAATTCAATGACGCTAAGTGTCATTGCAAAAAATTATAATGTCTCATTTTTATTTTCAAATTTTCAAATTGACGTCACTCATCACTTGCATCTCCTATCTCTTCTCCGGCGTTTATTTGTCCATATTGTTGCTTTAGTTCATTCTGCTTCAAGTTTAGTTAATTAATAAAAAATTATTGTATCAATGGAATTTGTTAACATTTGGACAAATATTATAAAGGAAATATACGTTTGTGACATGCCTTATAGAAAAAAAAACGATCTCCTCCAAAAGTTGATGTGAGATGTCGTCCTCCGACACCAATTTTGAGGTTCAGGCGGGAATCCAAAACACAAACATCCTCATGTAGTAGGAGGTGGACAAGCTCTTCCAGGCCTCCACGACGCTCAAGTATCCATTCCACACTCTCTTCTCTGACCTCATCGTCGGGAACCTATTTGATATTGAGTTGTAATTCAGTATACTTTTGTGAGATCACCACTAACAAATTTCTTTCATTTTTTTAGGACATATGACACCTATTACAATAAAAATTGTCTTTCTAAAATAGTCACACTCAAGTTTAAATTGCTCTTTTAATGCACTTAAGTTATCATTTTTACCCATTTAAAAGTTGGGAACTTGGGTAAAAGGAAAGATTAAGTCAAACTTGGGTGTGCATATGTAAAAAGAAAAAAAATTCTTATGTCATTCATATAAAGAAAAGGGTTACATGTATAAATGTAATGCATGTAATAAAGGAAAATAAATTAATGAAATGAAAAATAATTAGTTTGTGCACTATTTACAGAGGCCGATCATGGGATGAGAATGGAAAGAAATCGTGGAGATTTCTTTCCGTCAATACTTCCCCTTAAGTCGGAGTGTGCAGATTCACAATGCCCGATTTGCGAATAAGATCATGGAAGCGATTTCACAATAGACTTAGTGAAAAATCTACGAGTTGATGTCTGCTGGAGGTGGGTTGAGGCAAAGTACTGATCTCTCAAACTTCTAGTGGACGAAATGGCAATTGATCCCAGTCATGTTTGTTTGTTCGTGGGAGACTGGGCTAGAAACTATGTGGATTGATGTGTGGTTGTCACAGAAAAGTGGGTCCGACATGTCTTGGGAGTCTGAAGATGTTTGAGCAACTGTCGCAACTAAACTATGTTATGATTGGTAGCCGCCATGACATGTATTCAACTTTAGGGGATGACCAAGAAACCATTGTTTGTTTCTTAAATCACCAACAAATGGGAGACGACCCCATGATCAATATGTTGCCGGAGGTGGATTTTTTGAGTGTTCGGGCACCCTACTCAGTTTTCATCACAATACGCCTTAAGTGTGAGAGAGTTAACAGATGGTAGAATAAGTCCATGTCCTAGACATCTCTTAAGGTACCTTAGGATGTGGAGGACTACGTCCATGAGTGGTTCTCTAGGATCATGCATAAACTAAATCATGACATGCACAACATAGCTGATGTTTGGAAACGTGATGATCAAGTATAAGAATCGTCCAACGAGGTGGCGATATTAACCAGTGTCTGCGCAAGGTCCAGCCTTCTTAGCATATAATCAGTAATGTTGAGGAAGCATGAAATATGTGGCTTGCACCAAGTTAGACCACTATCAAAGAGAATGTCGAAGGCATACTTCCTTTGCGTGAGAGCAATACCTGCAGGTAACGTGCCACCTCAAGACCAAGGAAAGATTTTAATTTTTCGAAATCCTTATTCTTGAACTGCTGGTCCAGGTGAAGCTTGAGCTTCTCGATGTGCGAGATGTTGATTCTTGTGACAATTACATCATCGACATAAATGAGGACAAGAAGAAATGATCAGAGGCTTGTGAAGGTGAATAGGTAATTGTCTTCCACCGAGGGTTGGCAATCAAGCAACGTAATAGGCTCTGTTAACTTGTGGTACCAGTTCCGAGACGTATGGTTCAATCCATATAGAGATTTGTACAATCTGCATACTCGATTCCCCGTATGTCTAAAGAATCATTAAGAAATCTTCATATAAAATTTTTCTTCCAAGTCACCATGAAGAAAGACATTGTTGATGTCTAACTGGGAAAGTGGACATCCTTGATTGGAAAGCAGGCAACAGACTGTGATTATCTTGGCAACCAGGGCAAAATTCTCTTTAAAGTTAACACCTTTAACATGTGTGTATCCCTTAACCACTAATCATGTTTTATACTTCTCAATGTTCCCATCATGTAGATATAATGACTTAAAAGTAATTTGTCTGATAAAATCGTGGTGGCGATTGTCGTCTGCTTGCCTCTCAAGATTAACATGGCAATCCCTTTAATGTGCGTCCACGCCCACTCGCCTAACCGAATTGGAACTCACAAAACTTAATATATGAAAAGAAAGAGAAACTCGACAAGAACAAAGAATCGCTCGTACGAACAATAAAATAAACTGTCAGATTGAACGTCCAGGTTTTAAAGATGAGTATGGAGATGGAAAAACTTTAGTAAGAAAACAAACTTTTGTTTTGTAAAATTTCTAATAATAATCGACATCTAGATTGCAACAAGTTTCTCCAAGTATACCTTTATACTTGAATCCTCTAATATTTCCTTGTTATTTTTTCTCTATGCACTAAACGATTATGCATGATTGGTCATAAGAAGAAAAATATTATTAAATTGATGTATACTGTGAGTACAAGACTTTATATTTATAGAGTAATAGTAGTAAACCCTAATAGGCTAACACTCTATATGATGTAAACTGAATTGAGTTTGAATACTTACATGATACAACCAATCCCTTCTTCTTCCTCTCCTCGTGGGTTAAAGTTTTTAAAGGACTTCGTCGGTACCCAAAACTTCTCATCACGTGCCAATTTTTAAATTACGGGATACTTTTTCGAATTACGAGATGTACACGTGGATCATAGCCTCTGCCAAAATAAATAATAAGGAGAAGCGAAACAGAGTTAAATAACAAACAACAATCCAAAAACTTATTAACTAAAAGAAAGTTGAGGGGCCAAGACAGACAATACATGCCAAACGGATAAAAAGAACGTAAGCATATATTTTTATGGAGATCATATATAGTGCACGAACGAAGCAAATTAATCGAAAACATATGTAAATCCCATAAAGGCGCGAAGAAAATATTTTTAAGGGAAAGCAAGGTAAAATTAAATAAAATAAATATAGATTCAATACTCTATCCACTTGTTAGAACCATAAGCTAACAGGTAAATATAATTTAAGAATACAAAAGTTTTAATCAATGATGCTAAACCTCTTATATCATAATAAGAAAAAAATAATATTATTATGTTAATATATCCTGAGAATATATACGCGACCTGATATTTATAAAATAATAATTATATTAACACTAATACACAATTTAAACTCTAATAATTATAATAAGCTTATCAACTAAGTTTACATTAACTAACATTGACTGAAATTATGATGATGAGTCTATCCGATCAACTGTTGCTTCAGCTGTTCGGCTTGATGCCGGGTTAGTTGTTATTCATTAAATAAAATTCGTTTTTCCGTCAAAAGACAGTTAAGAGAAAAGTCACTAAAAAAACTTATCAAACAGTTGGTTTCTATATTATTATTTTTAATTACATGATATGCCAAAACTACCTTTTTTAACTCTTTTTTATCCTAATCACAACTGGTTGGTTTGGTTTCTCTATTTAATATCTCGTAATAACATGTTTAATAAAATTAATTTTTTTTGTACAATTAATTACGACCAAATATAAAATCTGCGGCAAGCTGAAAGAGAGGTTGAGTGAGGTGCGCAACCATCGTTTCTAGACACTTAATTTATTATTATCTTTTCTTCTAACAAATTTGCTGATAAATCCTTCGAAAAGTCAATAATACTCCATAATAAATATATTTATACTATTTTCATTTTTATGACCCACTTATCCACTTGCACTCAATATCTTCTTTCTCATCACTTTTGCCGTTTCGCGTGGCTGCAAAGAAGCTGCCTCTTACCCTCTTTCTATAGCCTCTAATCTAAATCACAGCCCTTAATTAAACCTATTTCACATTAATTAATCCTTTATTGGAAGATCCAAGATGTGTTTTTATCATTGGATCTCATTATTTCTCTTTTGGGTTTTGTTTTTTTCCCCAACTAGCTAGTTTAATTGATATTGGTTGCTTTGTGGTTGGTACCTTCCTCCATCCACTTGCTAGTTATTTAATTAATTCATTGTATCCTGCGGCCTTAAATAATTAAAATAATGTCGTGGGAAAGTGATGAATTTATAACTTTCCTCTTAGTTGTTTATTATACTTATCATTTCTATGATAAATTTGCAATAAGTTAATGATTAATAGGAAAATAACAGTTTAAAAAAATATATAAGAAAATAATAAAATCTCGTCATAAACCATCACATTTTTACATGATGATGTTGCCTATTTTATTCTTGACAAAACAAAAAAATGCTGTAAAGTTTTATTTTTTTTGGTGCAAAATATGTATATTCATATAAACAATGACCAAATTACTCATGATGTTTTTATAAAAATATATTCCAACTCTAAAGTAATTTAAGTAAAAATTTGAATTATAACTTTTTAGTTATACAAATTTTAGTTAAAAGATATTTTTAAATTTTTTATAAAATTTTTATTCTTATTTCAAAAATATTTTAATGTTAAGAGTAATTTTGTCATTTATATACAACTTGCACAAAAAATCAAATTTCACTTCACATTTTTACAACACTGTGTTGTAAAATTGTAATAGTACTTTTAAGACATGTAAAATTAAGAAAACATGGTTAATTGACATTAATGTCTTCTCTAATATATATATGTTGTCTCTTCCCTACATTTATGTTCACTCTTTTCTCAAATATTTGTTATATATTTATATATAATCATCTCAATGTTTTGATATTTAATAAGAATATTTTTCATAAAAAGGTTATATATTCTTTCTTTATTTTTTCCATTTAATTTATAGCTACAAATTTTGAAGTTACGTTGGATCAGATATGTGCATGAACGGGCACACGAAAAGAGGAGTCATAGACAAGCAGAACCTTTGAAATTGACCAAAAACTGGTCTCCATTGGAATTTGACCCTGAAAATTTCGTCTTTCTATTCTCAGTAACCCACGTGCGGGTGGCTGAATGTCACGTGCACACACTAAACGACAAAATAAGCATCCCAACGCTAACATTAGAATTCCCGAAAGTGACACATGTTTAATTCTGGACGTTGCGTGGCACCTTCCCTCGTACTAGAAAGTCACGTAAGGAAAATATAAATATATTCACTATGTTTATTTTATTTGCTTACACACGTGGGTTACTGTCGATTTGAATTCAAATTTCAAAATCAAAATATTTGTCTGTAAATTAATGATAGCTCCAACAACATTAGATATTGAAAAAAAAAAGTTGGACCCTGGGATCAATGAACTTAACCGTTATTCTTGACGTCAACTGCTTATTAACTAATCTCTAATTAATCGATGATCATTGCCAATTTTGTCAATATTAATTCTCTTATGTTTATTTATTATGTTAAATTGGGACCAAATGTTTTCATGAATTTGTAAGTACATGACGCCAAACTTGATCACTCTCTCGTCTTAATTAGGCGACAATTTAAAGTAATATTTGTAATTTTAGCATTAATTAATGATGTATTCAAATCTAGCGCAGTACATATATAATGGATATTTTCCTACTTGTATATAATAATAGCCAATGAATTACAATTGGGTTCGATACTCTAAAAAATCGAGAAGTATATATCAAATTTTATCAACTAAAAGAAAATGATACATCTGTCTACTACAAAAACAATCTATAATTAAAATTAAACAAAAATCGAGATGCTCACCAATACACTACAATTTCTTAATAATAAAACGTTATAAACAAATAATATCCTATTGTTTTTGTTTAATCCTTTTATTATAGATTGTTTTTGTATTAGATAGAGCTATCATTTTGCCCTTGCACACTCCAATTTCAAAAAAAATAATCTATACTAATCAATTGCAAATCAATTCTAGTGAACCTTAATTTTCGTGAATCTCCAATGACACCGAAGCAACCGTAGGGCAACCCATCTCTCCCATTTTCTACTCGGAAGAATCTAGCTTGAGCACCGGTCGATACAGATGAGACCCTCCCGCCCACAAGTCCGTGGAAGGGATCGTGGAACCGAAAAAGGTGGCGCCAGAGCTCAATACTTCGATCTCTAAGAAGCGGTCGACAGTAAGCCCGAAATCGTGGGGACGAGCAAAATGAGGAGGAAGGGATCAACATAGGGGTGTTTATCGGGTCGGTTTGGGTAGACCCAACCGAGTTTAGACCCGACTCAGCCTTTGTCGGGTCCAGTAAATCATACCCAATACTTGACTAAACTTAGTGTTGGATAATATATGATTTAAGATCATATTATATAATTGATATTTATATTATATGATTTAAATACATATTAATCTA
>JAYMTP010004550.1:0-14763 GCA_036897365.1 Geranium brycei
AGATTATCCCTGTCTTTGTTTATGTCTCGGGTTCGAACAAATTACTCAAATTCGCCCCTTCCTACGTATCAGTCGGCATTTTTCACAAATTTGACGAACGGAAGCCCCTTCTTAACCCCGGCCTCAGGGCCGGGGTTCCGATTATATATGATCGTTGAATTAAAAGTTCATCCTTAATTTTTAATTAGTCTTCAACTAGTTTTGAATATTCTCTAAAAAGAGAAACTATATGTTTTCTCTATATTAGTGTGAAACTTCATGCCAATGCAATTCATAGCAAAAACTCGATAATCACCCGAACACTACAATTATGTACAAAAGAACGATCACATCTCGACAAACAAAAACGGGTTGACGAGCAATGACACGAAACGTACGCCGCGGCAGAAAAATATGGATGCGTATATTTTTAGACAGACCGGTTACAGTAAGATCTACCTAAATTCATATGGGTTTGAGAAACGATAATGAATCAATCAAACAAAGTTATTAAACTACATTAACAACAAATTAAACCAATGAAAAATAATAACATAAATATTGGATCAAGATATAATTATTCAAAACACACACAATACAAAAGTGTTCTATGTATATATATTATATCGGACTTCATAACTAAAATTTCAATATTATTACTTACATGTGTCTCTTCCTTTTTATATACACTATTTTATTTTTAACTCTTTTCACACCGATTTGAATGTTCATCTCATACTCGAGAGTGCATTGGGCTTATTTGTTTTTACGTTCGTATACGCTTGAGTCTACTCCAACACCCCTCACGTGTGTCCATATGTGGGTCACATAGCAAGACTAGACTTTTGCATAGCGGTGCCCAAAAATAACCGAACCGAAAAGAATCAATTCATTCAGTTCAAAACTAAACCGAAACTCCATCGATCTGATTTCGATTTGTAAAATGAAAACCGATCGATGTAGATGTGAGAATTTCATGTAATTCAGTTCATAACAAATCGAACAAAACCAAAAACGTATATGTTTAAAATTGAACAAAACTGAATTTTCCATTAGTTTGATTTCGGTTTTATATTCTTATAACTAAATTGATTGGTTCGATTTTTAATCGAACCGTTAACAGCCCTATTTTTGCATATGGGCCGAAGTCCACGTGTGGGAGCATAGCTAAGCACAAGAATATCACAAACACAGGCCCAAAATCAATCTCCTCAAAACTATATAAAAATATTTGTGTATCTATATAATATACCGAGTCACACTCCACAACTAAAATATCAATATTATCAATTATGTGTGACTTTTTACTACTTATTTTCAATTATTTTTATCTGAGTTCAACGTTTTCTTTCGTTCTCCTGTGCACATAAAACTTAGGGAAAATTACAAAAAGTCTATATAATTATTTGTTTTTTGCAAAAACTCTTCATTCACTATATTTTTGCAAAAACTCTCTCTCACTCATGTTCAAATTTGCATGATGTGTGCAAATCAGTGAAAATTAACGGAAGTGTCGCTTAAGTGTTGGACGTTTGAGTTACCACGTTTAGAAGTGGGCATGAGGTCTACAACCGGACCGAACTGCTCAAAAATCAGACCGAACCAAACTCCTCGGTTCTCCATTTTAAGAACCAGAACCGAAACCGTTACCTGCGGTTTTCGATTCTCCGGTTCCAGTTCGGTTTGGAATCGATCTCCGATTCTGTTGCCAAAGTGCCCACCCCTAATCACGTTTGAATTAAAACTTAAGTGATACTTTCATTAATTTTCACAGATTTATATAAACAGTGCAAAAATAAACATGAGTAAGAGAGAGTTTTTACAAAAATGAACATGAGTGATGAAAAAAATAAACTTATTTTCCGTTACGTTATATACGCATGTCTTTATTTCAAAATAGTACTATTGTAGCTTGCAAAGACAAGGAGACCTATAAGTAAATAGGCAGTTGTAGGGGTAGTCCAAGCCTAGGTGCAACTTGAGATGTTCATGGTCAACAACGTTAAGCTAGTTGTTGTTGTTGTTGTTGTGCTAAGGATTCGGAGAATGTCACTTCGGTTCGCTATTCATTGTAATTAATTAACCACTAGATTAGTAGATTCATGTACTATAACCCAATTACAACTTATAATCAATCAATTTTTATTACCTTCGGTTCTCGAAAACCTATGCAGTATATATGTTTTCTACACTCAACATCACCCAACACATTATATTATTACAGAAATATGATTTGAAATCAATTTGTTCATAAAATAAGATAATCTATAATAAGTTAGTCAGCTTTAATTTAGGCTGTATTCATTTTAAATTTTATTATCAGCTCATTTAGCTCTTATTTCGTTAAATTAAGTTCTATTTATTATACATTTTACCGTGTAAGTCGATTGTACATAAAAGAATTCGATATATATGTTTAAGAATAACACATATATATACATGATAATATTGGAAAGAAAAAGTCATGCTAAACCAACAACATTGGTTGGGTATAGGTTGAAAGTCGAACGGGTGTGTATACTCGACCAAATGTTGGTCTCGGGTGTGATCGGGCAGGAGAAGCTGGTTGGGAATATACCATACACACCCGGCCAAACATTGAAGCAATGTTGGTTGGGTATTAGTTTAACAAACCCGACAAACATGTTAGTCGAGTATAATATCAAGTATACACGACCAGCTCATTTTGAGTTGGTCGGGTATGACTAGAAATTCAGTAGCGAGAGAGATTAACTAATCTTCCTTCCTGATTTAGTAATGAAAATGAAATGAAAATGTCTAAATTAATGTTAGCTCGTCAGATAGAACGAGTATATATTAAAAAGTAACTTACAGTGTAGATAATTAATAACTAATTAAATAAAAAAGTTATTAATAATTATAAAAAATATAGCATATCTACGTAAATCTTTATTATTTTATGGTCTACATGAATTCTTATTGTATATTATAAATGATGATTATATTAGATCTCACCCCGATCTTGTATATATATATCAACAATTTCTACATTGCGTACCCTACAAGTTTTAAATTTTTTTGGTATAATAATTATTTATGATTGTTTGAGCTATATATAATTAAGTTAATTAATTTCCTTAATATGTAATCTAGTTTGATGATTAAAATGTACGTGTGGAATAAGTGCATACGACAACGTATAACTTCAATTAATAATCGCAATTAAATTATATGTTAATTAACGTTAAAAAGAAGAAAACAAATAAAATATAATATTTATGGGAATATTCAGAGACATACAATGTGATCGTTACTCGGAAGCACGTAACTGGCAATACAATACTCCCTTCTTTTACGCTTATTAATTAAATAAATAATTAATTAAATAAATTCATAAACTTAAAAGTCAGCTTTTATTTGATAAATAATTATAGTTTTATAATAAAGAAAATATAAATATATGTAGCGTGAGTGGAGTCTTTCGATGTTCCCATAAAAGGGTAATTTTATATTAAATTTCCGTTTATTTATTTATTTTATTTTATCGTAAGAGCATCTATAATTAAGTTACATTTTCTTGAAAATTACATTACAGTTCATTTTTATTTTATACACTTTTTTCTGATTAAGGATTTTTAAAGGTTTTTCAAAGGACTAACAAAAAAATTATTCGAATTAAAAAATTAATAAGAAATGTGACAAAAAGTTAATATGACAAGTCGAAGATTACTAAAACACTATTTATTCAGTGTCTCTTGATATTACCTCACTCGAAAATGAAGAAACCATTGTTCATGAACTTAAACACACATATAGTGAAAAAAAGGAGATATATAGACTCATTGTTCCAATAAGTTCAGGTACTTGGGTTCCAATGCATTTCTTTAATTTCTTATTCCTTATTTTTATTATATACACATTTTTTTACTCCTTTCAAAAAATGTCACTTAGTTTAATTTACGTTGGCAAGATAATACATTGTAGGCAACTCAATACAACCCAATATTTCCGATTCTATTAGTGAGATCGAGAAAAATCCGATTCAATTAAAATGAGAGCAAGATAAAGAAACACACCCCGTATGCACATGTTGTCTTTTCTACGTGGAAGTAAAATATCTCAAACTCATAGGGACTCGATATTTTCATCTGAATTGAACGAGACTAAGATCACAAAACTCGCATTACAAACTCACATCGTAATGCGCTAATGTCATCTTATAGATAAAAATATATTAAGTTTCGCTATAAATAACAATGAGACATATTTAGGGAGAACTTAATGTTCTTGACCCTTGTCAGACGTTAAGGAAACAAAACGACCTAAACTTAATAGAAATTGTATATTTCTATTTCGATCATATTGAGAGCGAAATCAAAAAACACAACTCATATCCATTTGTTGCCATTCTTATGGAAAGTCAAAATGTTCTAAACTCGGGAGTAAATGTCTTCAATTGAATTTTATTGAACCAAAATCACAAAACCCGCATCGTGTCGCATAAGTGTAATCCTATATATGGCAACATGTCAGGATTGGTATGAATGCCAATATGACATGTTCATGGCAAGTTTAATGAACGCTAAGGAAGTAAAATGACCCGAACTTAATAGAGTGTATCTCCGATTCGATTAGAGTGGAAGCAAGATCATAAAACAAGTCATGTATCTATCCGTTGTCATCCCTACATAAAGGTAAAATGTCCCAAACTCTCTGAGAGTCAATATCTTCATCTGAAACGGACGAGATTGAGATTACAAAGCTCGCATCGTACACGACAACATGACAAGTTCGATATGATTGACAACGAGACATGTGTTAGGGTGAATTTAACGATCCCATCCCCTACCTCCTCGAAGTTTTTGCCCTCCCTATTTTTAGGGTGAGACCTAGAACCATAATCGAACCAAAACCGAAACTGGAGAATCGAGAAATGTGGTTAACACTTCAGTTTTAATTCTTAAATTGAGAGACCTATTTGATTTCGGTTCCTATAATCTAGAACCGCCAGATAACCGGCAAGAACTGAAATCAGTTATAGATAAAAATTTATTTTCATTAGTTTTTTATTTTTTATTTTTAAACTTTATAATTCAATTGGATTGTAATAATTAAGTTTCATCGTTCGATTTTCCTTATAATTTTTAATAATCTTAAATTTGAAGATTCTATCTATAAATGAGGATCAAAATAGTCTATTTCAAATCGTAAATCGACTGATTAACAAAAAATTAAGAAACCAATATATTCCAACAAATAGAACTAAAAACCTAACCAAACTGAAGAACTAAGTTCATAACCGAATTGACCCCATATATAATGGTTTTGGATTTAGTTTCCAGAAACTAGAAACCGATAGGTTCAATTCAATAAACGAAACACACCTTTCACTTGGGCTCTGCAATTCCTCACTTTCTTCTCCAGAAACAATGGCTCCTCTCAAGGTCCTCATGGTAAGAGAAATGCTTCTTCTTCTTCTTCTTCTTCTTCAACTGTATCGTCTTCGCAGAGGTCCTAACTATACTCTCCTTCTCCTCAATTTGCAGGTCGCAGAGAAGCCGAGCATCGCTCTTTCTATCGCCTCCGTCCTCTCTCGCGGTCAAGTAAGCTCTCGTCTTCTCTGTACAATTTCCTTCTCAAACCCTAGCTCCAGTGTCAGGTTCTGCTTGGTTTCTGATACCGTGTGCACTGTAATGAAGTGGACTCGCTATAAGTTTCTGTTTGGCTAAGTGGAGAATTTTACCCTGGAGTTATTTGTGGAAGCAGATTGTGTATTGTAAATCTGGAGAAGATAGATACATCCTTGTAATTGGTATGGTTTTCGTCTCAGAGGAGGAGACACCAATTGGATTCAGGTGTTTTGGCTAAGAAAACGTAGAAATGCAGTGCTTTTGGGGGTATTTGGTTGATTCCTGTTAAGGTATAACATTTGATTAGTTGTAACTGTGAAATGCGAATCAACTTGTATTTCCTTGGATCACCTTGGCGATATCAAAATTATAGGTATCCACGGTTAAGACTAGTATGTTACTTGCAACTAAGTATGCTTACAGACTAATATTCCTTTCGCTGCGACATCTTCTATAATAATACTGGATGGAAATGAATTGGGATTTGATTCCGTGACAAAAATTGAAGTTTTTGTGTGACTGTTTGGTTCAGAGGAAACAAAAAAAAGCAATAGATTCGATTTCTCATTCATAAGTTTTTAATTATATCCTTCCATAAGTTAGTTATGATAACTTGAGTAGAAGGGACACAAGAGGACATGCGGGTAAATGATGAAAAGTGAAATACATACTAAACAGTAAATTATTATTTTCCACCAGCTATTCTGTCGAGACGTATGTAAAAACAAAGTCTTTACCACTTTGCCGAACTTATGTTGGTACTAAAAATTATAATATGAATTCTTGTAAATAGTCTAGTGGGGCACTTATATAGGGATATAATTTTTTTTAACAGTCAAATTTCATCCCAGACATGAATGATATTCATGACCTTTATCTGTACTGCAGATGAATACAAGGAAGGGCAGTACTGATGTCCATGAATTTGATGGGACTTTTCTTGGTTCACATGCTCATTATAAAGTGACATCAGTTATTGGACATGTTTTCAGGTTATCTTTATTAATGAGCTAATTTAGTCTGGAACTTTTCTACTTGCTCTATTTTCGTGCCTTGTGCTTATTTTACACTTATTTTGAGTTATGAAGTAGTCCCTTGAGTACTTTTATTTTTATGTAAAAGTTTGCTTCTGTCTTCTGGACATTATCCTTGCCTTGTGAGTTATATAATTTGACTCTATTTCACTGCCCCTTAATATCCGATGGCCTCATTTGCTCTTTTTTTTGCCGTCATTCTGTTGTTTGCTAGTATTGCTGCAATTTTTAAATCAGTCCATTCTTGATGATGAATTATTATATATTAAATAATAAATGTTTTGTTGAGTGTTAAATGAATATTGTGTTGATTTCACATTGTGACCTCAAACACATGAATGCCAGAATGTTCTCATTGCTGGTGTCAAGTTGATGTAATTTTATCTGAGATATTGTTTATGGTTTGCAATTTGCATGTGTTAAGATGGATAACATATTGACATATTATCAAATTCGTAATTCTTTTCTCTGTGTGAATCTAGTGTAGATTTTCCAGGAACTTATCAAAACTGGGCAGCCACTGATCCGCTGGATCTTTTTGATGCCCCAATCATTAAGTCTGAATCCAACCCAAAGGTACAACCTTTTTGGCTATTTTCCCGAACTTTTAGCCACTTTATACTTCTTTCTTTTTGTATGTTATTTTTCTTTCTTTTTGTTACTAGAAGCTTTTGATAAAGCTTAACTTAGTTGGAATGTCTTGTTGACTAAGTATGACACGCATTTTATGTTCTTACTGTCATTAATATAGCAGACATATACATCATTTACTATCTATTTTCCCCAGAATGTTTGATGATACTGATACGAACACATATATGCATGGTTGTGATGTATTATCCTATAGTCCTATGCATCAAATAAACAAATCCCATACTCTGCTTGGCTGTACAATATATTATGGCATGTTAAAACAAAATCTTGTATGCCTTTGATTGTGCTTGTAGCCTCAAATTCACACTAAGTATATTCCCCTTAATAGTTGGCTCATTGGCATTAGTGTCATGGTATTTCTACTTTTTATGATTAAGTGGGCATTATTTTCTTAAATCTAAGTTATCTAACCACACTATATGGCATTAAGGTTCATATTGGCAGGCATTTAAGTCAAGAAGCTCGTGGTTTTGGTCATTTGGTATTATGGTTGGACTGTGATCGTGAAGGAGAAAATATATGTTTTGAAGGTACCTATTCTAGTTTTGTTGCACATCATAACTTCTATGAAAATGAGACTATAAAGCGCACATGTTTTTTTGTCATAGATCATTTATTCATATCATTTTTGTCAATTGTTTCCCCCCTGCAGTTATAGAGTGCACAGGATTTCTTGGAAATGATGCTAGAAGGAAGATTTATCGTGCACGTTTTTCTTCTGTTACTGAGAAAGATATTTTGAAGGCTATGGACAACCTTGTTGAACCTAACAAAGATGAGTCATTGGCTGTAGATGCTCGCCAAGAGATAGATTTAAAAGTTGGTGTTGCCTTTACACGTTTCCAGACTAGTTACTTCCAGGGGAAATACGGGAATCTTGATTCCAGAGTTATCTCGTAGGTTATCCCTTCTCGCTCCCTTGTGCTGTGTTTTAGTGGATCATCATCATCATAACTCTATTAGTTTGTTATTTAAGTCTATAAGTCAAAAGTATATGTGTCTTGTGATTATTCAGGAATCAGGACATTATTATACTTCTAAATTTGAATCTCAAATGGATTAAATGTGAATGAGTTGTTACATGTAATGGTGAAGGCGTTTGGTTGCTTTCTAGGACCTGTTATGGAATGACTGCATTTTTTTAGTTTGTATCTCTTTATATCTTATCTTTTACTTTTAATTTCTCATTTCAAGCTTTAATATAATTGTTCATATCCATTGCTTCAGCTATGGGCCATGCCAAACTCCTACACTCGGGTTTTGTGTACAGCGCTATTTGCAAATTACTACTTTTAAGCCAGAAAAATTCTGGTCTTTGCGCCCTTACATAATGTACACTGGTTATGAGCTGCAGCTAGAATGGGAACGTAACAAGTTGTTTGACATGGATGTGAGACTTCCTTTGCTATACACTCTTACAGTATTGTCTTGCTCGGATGTTTCCGAAGATATAATGATTAGTGCTTTATGTATGACAGGTTGCTTTGATGTTTGAAAAGTTGGTAATGAATGATGGGGTTTTAGAAGTAACTGGAATAACTGAAAAGCGGGAAACCAAAAGTCGCCCTTCTGGTCTCAATACAGTTAATCTCCTGAAGGTTAGAATGACTGGGACTTGAATTGCACTCTATTTCTAATACCATTTAGACTTGCAATCTGCAACCCTAAGAGTTGAGGACTGAATCCTTGATGATGAAATATATTTTATTAATTATTTTAGTTAGATGCTTTCAGATAGTCTGAGATTGTTGGAACTCATTCAGGTTGCTTCAAGTGCATTAGGCATTGGACCTCAAACGGCTATGCAAGTAGCCGAGCGCTTGTATACACAAGGTTTTATCAGGTTCATTTTTAATGATTCCTCCATTCATATTGCTCAGTTACTTTGTTGGTTCTTCCTCAGTGGCCTTATTGTGATCTGTTCGGACTATAGACTGGATATTTTTCAGTATACATGACTATGACTTCATTACAAAACAGTAGTATGGTAGTTTGTATTCATTTATGTTTTCTATTTTATAATCAGTTAGAGAACAATAGTTGATAATCAGAATGAAATTTCCGTCTAACAAGTTCTCTAAATCAGTTATCAATGAACTGGAATGAAATTTCCATCTAACAAGTTCTCTAATTAAAACATATGGCAAGCTGCACGAGATGTTATGGTGATCCTTGTCCTTTTGTGTAGTGTGGAAATAAACTACTTGCGTACAACATGCCATTCAATCCCCAACTTTCTACTTGTGTAACCTTAATTTTTCTTGTATTATTGGAATATAATTTAGTCACAATTTTTAATTATGTTGTGTGGATACTATAGTTATCCCCGAACAGAGAGCACATCCTACCCTTCTTCATTTGACTTCAAAGGCACCCTTAGCGCTCAAACAAATAATCCAATATGGGGTAACTATGTCCAGAGACTGCTTGCTGATGGTTATCACAAGCCACATTCAGGAACTGATGCCGGTGATCATCCTCCTATAACGCCAATGCGGTCAGCAAGTGAGGAAATGTTAGGCGACGATGCTTGGAGACTGTACCAGTATGTTTGTCAACATTTTATAGGGACTGTATCTCCTGACTGCAAGTATTTAAGGTAAAAGATTTAGTACCGAGTCATCGTAACCCTCTTTCTGGCTCTTTGAGAAGTGTGGGACATGTAATACTTAACAGTTCTTATTGTGCGCTTTCTCTCCTGTTGATTCCAGGACAAGGGTAGACTTTTCAATGGGCAAAGAGTTTTTCCATTGTGTAGGGCAGCGTGTTATGGTCAGCGGATTTACTTCTATAATGCCTTGGTTGGCTGTCAATGACAAAAATCTTCCTCAGTTTACAAAAGGGGAAAAAATAGAAGTTTCAAAAATGGAGCTATACGAGGTATTGTTTTGGTTTATTTAATTTTTTTTTTTTCTGTTTTCACCTATTGGAAGATATCATCAAATCATATTTATGCCATAGTTTGGAGTTTCTATTGTCTTTGTCGACGTCATGGTCATGGTTGCTAGGCGCTACTGGGTTGAAATAATGGTGGTCATACAGTGTGTACACACACATTCTGTGAGAATTTTTAGTCTGTTACCGATACCTGATTTTGCAAACTTTCAGGGGACCACAGCAGCGCCTGATTATCTTACCGAGAGTGAACTGATTTCCCTTATGGAAAAGAATGGCATAGGCACGGATGCATCCATTCCCGTTCATATTAACAACATATGTGAGCGCAACTACGTACAGGTTCGTAAAATTTGCTGCAAAGCCTTTTTTGGACATAGAATGCATCCAAAAATAAAAGAACTTTTTATCTTGAAAATTCACGCGACCTTCAAATCGCAGGTTCAATCAGGTAGAAAATTGTCTCCAACTCCATTAGGTATCACTTTAATAAGAGGCTATCAGTGTATAGATCCAGATCTATGCTTGCCAGACATACGAAGTTTCATCGAGCAGCAAATTACTCTTGTTGCCAAGGGGCAAGCAGATCATTCGCGGGTTGTACAGCACGTACTACACCAATTTAAGGAAAAGTACAGTTATTTTGTGAAGCAGGTTTGTTGATCAGATTATTTATACCTCCCTATTTTAACTGCACACCCTAAGATAATTTCACTAGTGTTTTAACCACCTAGGCAGATATTTTTAGAACACCAATCCGATTTCATACAATCAGGCGGTTTAAGTTGGCTATGCGGGTCAAAGGCGGATTTAAGCAAAAATATTAGATTTAGATTTTTGAAAAAATAAAATACTAAAAAGTATTTTTACTGAATTTTTTTAATTATTATTAAGGATATGAATGTAGCAATATTAAAATGTTGATATTTATCTCTTAAACATTGATTTGTATTATTTTATATGGTATAATTCATAATTTGATTGTGCATTAATATAATTTTTTTAAAAGTGAGAAATACGAATCTGATTAATTCCCGAGTCCTCTATTTGCCCGACTAGCGCCTATCGTATTTAGAACACTGGTTTTAAGGGAGTCATAAAGGCCATTGGTGACTTTCAGCACTGAGTTAGCTTGTTTTCTATTCGGTGCAGATTGAGAATATGGATGCATTGTTTGAAGCACAGTTTTCGCCCCTCGCCGACTCGGGACGAGCTCTTAGCAAATGTGGCAAATGCCTGCGGTATATGAAGTACATATCCACTCAACCGTCCCGTCTGTATTGTGGGACGTGCGAGGAGGTTTATTATCTTCCTCAGAAAGGAACAATCAAGGTATTGTGATTTAATCATGGCAATCTGTTTACATTATTCACTTTAATTTAGGTCTTACTAAATTATGGAAAACATTGTGCTTATGGAATAGTGTTGTTTTGGGGGACTTAATATGTTCGACTCGTGTATTAAACGAGCTCAGTCTTGGGCTTGAGCTTGATTACAACGAGTGCAAGCCGAATATCTACCAAATTGTGATTGATCGGCTCATTAAATGTTCGACTCATTTACACCCCTAATGTCCTGAATCGATTCTAAATCCACTCGGATTATCCAACACGGTGGTCTCGATGTTTCCTTTTTTTTCTTTTCCTGTTAGGGTCTTATGTAGTAGTATGTATACTAGCAATGTAACCTAGTCGAGCTCAAGCAGCTCTATTAAAGGGTCAACTGAATTAATTCTGAACCCGTCAACACGGTGGTGTCGATCTTTCCCTTTTCTCTATTAGGGTATGATGTAGCGGTAATATGTAACCTCGCCGAACTTGATTTGGTGATTCTGTATTCTTCTGTTATCTTTCAAAAAGAATTCATTGCCTCTGCATGTGGATTTAGTCAACACATTGTTGATGAATCACGTAATTCTTGGTGTTCTTGTGATTTTCTATTATAATTGACGGATTAAACATTTCTGCAGCTGTACAAGGAGCTCACGTGTCCTCTGGACAACTTCGAGCTTCTGATCTTCTCCATGGCCGGGCCCGAAGCCAAGTCGTTCCCGCTCTGCCCGTACTGCTACAACAGCCCCCCATTCGAAGGCATAGACAACCTCTTTGGCGCCAGCAAATCCGGCAGCACCGGGAAACTGGGGAAAGGCGCCGGAATGCCATGCTTCCTCTGCCCTCACCCGACCTGCCGTCACTCCCTCATCGCCCAGGGAGTCTGCGCGTGCCCCGAGTGCACGGGAACCCTAGTCCTCGACCCCGTGAGCGCCCCCAAGTGGCGGCTTTACTGCAACACGTGCAACTGCCTCGTCTTCCTCCCCCAAGGCGCCCACCGGATCTCCACCACCCGGGAGCGCTGCCCCGAGTGCGACTCCACAATCATAGAGGTGGACTTCAACAAGAAGACGACGCCGCTCGAGGGCGGGGCCACGCTGCACTCGGGATGCATACTCTGCGACGACCTGCTTCACTCGCTCGTCGAGGTGAAGCACGGGAAGTCGTTTTTCAAGCACGCCGGTGGGAGAGGGAGGGGGAGAGGAAGAGGAAGAGGGAGGGGGAGAGGGAGAGGAAGGGTAGACCCAAAAATGAGTTTCAGAGATTTCTGAAATGTGTCTTTGTGTTTGTTCTCTGGCATTTTTGAATCACACTAGGGTTTGTTTTTGTTGATTTCATGAGATATGGCTGATAGATATTGTAGAGTGGTCTAAGTTTCGCAAAGTGCGTGGTTTGAACTGAACCGATCAATTTGGTATCAAGAAAATAAAATTTGAAACTGATCCGATGGAGTTTAGTTCAATATTTTATGAACTGATTTTTATAAAATTTTCTCATTTCAGACTATTTTAACTTATAGTTGACCTGCTTTCTGTTCAAGAATAGGTGTTAATTAATCGAGGGATTAGAGCACATTCATTAATTAAAATGAGGTAATTAAACAAAGAACTCTTTATTCATAACACAAGATACCATAATCAAACAAGTATAAATCAAATTCAAATTTCTGGATCCGCCACTGATGCCAGTAAACCCTAATAATATCAACCTCGCGAATCACCGACTTGTGGCAAACCCCGAATACCACCGACAGTGACAAACCAGCTGCACTGTGTCGGGCATCTCGTCTTGTCTCTGCTCCTCAAGTATGTTTGGACATTATTCGCGGTTCCGAAACTGCCCCTGAAGGTGCAGTTGGAGTCTGCACCATTTGTGTCGAAGCCATAGGACATGTTGAAGGGCACACTCGCCGGCTCGAAATCGGTGCCGTCGGATAAATAGCAGTGGATTTGAACAGCTGATTTGTCTGGCAATAAGTTCTTCATTCCCACAGTGACTTGTGATTGTGTTGGTAGTGACAACAGTAACATCAATACCAACAACCCAATTGCAAAAAGAATCAGCACAGCTTGTTTCTTCAAGGAGCTCATATTTTGATCAAAACTGAAAATCACTAACAAAAGATGCTCAATATTTTGAAAACCAGTGTTCAAAACAATACTCAATCAATGAGGTGCACTGTTGAACAATACTCGCTCGATAAGGTGGACTGTTGTTTACATATTTTTACAAAATGTGTGTATTTTTATATAAAAATGATGAAAATATTCCTGAAATTAAGAATTACTTTTTTTATATATTTTATCTTCTAACTAAAATTTGTATAATTTAATTTTTAGTTAAATTAATTTAAATTTAAAAATTATGTTATAAAAATCTTAATGGACAATTTTTTCATTATTATAAAAATATACACATTTTACAAAAAATAATAAACTACAAGACATTTCATGTAATGCCATTTTTAATGGTTGAGAGCCTTTGGGATCTCGTCCATCTCTTGCATTGCAAGCTTACCACTATCAGTTTTCTTATTTGTAATGGCGCACATAGTCATCGCACGTCATTAATTCTCCGTTTCCGTCCACTTTCTGATGACGACGCCGTTAGGTTGGTAACGGCGCACAGTTGTATGTGCGCCGTTACAACTCTAACGGCGTACGTTTATTGTATGCCGTTACTGGTGTAACGGCGCACGGATTGTGTGCGCCGTTACTATTTGTAACGGCGCACAAAATGCTCTGTAACAGCGCACAATGTGCGCCGTTACCAATATAAAAAACTGATAGTATACCTTTGTATTATTTCTGTTTTTTCTTTTCTCTTCGGAATTTAATTATTGGGTCATTTTGTTACTTTTTAATAAAGTAAATTGCTTATCGAAAATTACAACAAGAAGAAAAAAAAAATAGCGTACCAGATTGAGTTCGACAAGGAGGGAGAGAGAGAGAGACCCTTATTGTGTTGTGATTTGGGGTTGCTTTGTTGCTTCTTGTTGTATATATATAGTTGTAGAGCTCAGTGTACACTGTTGTTGGATGCTCTCTGATTTTGTCACCACATATATAATTATTCATATCTATACACTTCATTCACTCACACTACATGATAATTTCACATGACTACATCTGAGTTGTCACATTTCTCACCTAACTACAACTAACTATAATTTTACTCAGAGAGGTGTGCTGAGAATTTTTTTTCTCACTTCACTTCGTTAGCTTTCAGTTAGTTTTTGAATGTGAAAGGACCAAAATACCCCTAATCGTCATTTAAATT
>JAYMTP010004551.1:0-14762 GCA_036897365.1 Geranium brycei
AGCACACAATTTTTGAGCATCAAACAGAGGCTGTATAATTACAAAAAAAAACTCATACAAAAGTCACGAAACAAGTTTCATGAAAATAACACACGTTCACTGTAAAATTAAAACATAGGGATGAAACACGTTTCACGAAAATGACACACGATACTAACATTCAAACAAAAACTGAAACACATTTCATGAAAAAATAACACATTCACTAGCTTATTCAAACAATTTTCACAAACGCGTGTCATGAAAATAACACAATGAAACTACTTTTGAAACAAATAACTGTTTCCTAAAACGTATTTCATTTTCTTAAAGACGTTCATGATCCTTTGAGATCTACGTTTGGTAGCCGATGATTCACCTTTCGACACATTGGCTACGCACCAAAATTTTGAATCGTGCTTGAATATTAAGGTTTTCGAGCTCGTGATCAAAACAAAGCTTGAAATCGAAAGGAAATGAAATTATCTTCCTTATCTTAACCTTTCAAGAAAACATGACGTGTAAAGATGAAAATACTCTGGCCCTGGCACAAAGGTCAAAAGACCAAAATAAAATAAAATATTACGGCACACTGCCACTGAATCAATGAGCACCGTGGATGATCTCATCGTGTGGCCGGCGACCACGCTGCTGGCTTGACTTCCAGTTGTGGGTTCGCGGGTTTGTATTTCAACCCGCCTTTTGTAACCATACAATTACTCCCTCACAAATACACATTTATCATCTGGCAATCGTCTTGGGCCAGACCTTGTTAACCCTCGACTTGAGTTTGGGCCTGTACATTCTAAGGAAGCCCATCTCAATATAATTATGACACTAATATATCATGTGGGCAAAAGATGAGCTGCCTCGCCGCGTCACATGGCGGTGAATAGTCGATAATTAGAAATTACACGTGCTTCCCTATTTTCGGTAAGTATTTTCAGACTCCCCTCGCAACAACACTTCTCTGAGAGTAAGGAACAACTATATTCGCTATGCTGCTTTGCCACGTGTTCAACTCCTGCCAGAGATCTCACTCCCACAGTAATCGAGTATCTGATCCGTTAGTAGCCGACCCCTTCATAAATAAATTAATTAATCGACGACATGACTGCCGTCAGATCTAGATCTGACGGAGTGGACGATGAACGGCCGGGATTCCTCGTTTGGCGGCGGGCAATGTGGCAACTGGGCCTTTAAGTAAGAGACAAAGCAAAGCCCATTCGATCTCAGCCTCGATCGTCTCTCTCTACGCTCTCTCTGATTCGATTCTCTCCCTCACGCTCATAGGGTTTGCTCTGTTTTGCTGACCCCGATTCGTGGTGCTTGGTCCGTTCGTTGATGGCGGTTTAGGGTTTATGCTGTTCACACAGCTTCTTCAATCTGCTTTGGCTGAATGAATTTGTGTTCGAATTCCCTCTCTCGCATGTTTTGTTTATCGAGACGTTTTCAAGTTGAAGGAGAAATGGATGCTTGCTGCATTTTCTCGGAATTGAGTATGAGGGTATCGTGTTAGGTATCATCTGCGGCTTTCATTTTTTGGATTGAATCGTAATAGTGGGAAGGGAAGGTCGTGGTTTTATTCATCAATTTGTGGGATTTTCTTATTATCCTTGTTGATTATTTATAAAACCCAATCTCTGGAATGATTTTTGGTATGGGATAGCCACTGATGACGCTCTGTGGCTCAAAAGATGGATTCTTAGGAACTGTGCAGTGAAGCAGTGGGTAATATTGGGGGTGATAGTTCTGACTTGTGTGGTTGGTATGTGCAGCTGTTGGAGGATAATCTTATGGCACCCACTGTTCCTGTAGATTTCACCGGGCAGAAGGAATCGAGAAAGTTTTCATTTTTGCAGACGATGGGGAAATCCAGGAAACACTCCATCGGTCATTACCAGAATTCCATGTTCGAAAACACGGGAGAGTCTGAAGGGTTTGGCAGCTTGGGTCGATTTGACACTGAGATTACTGCCTCCGAGGACTCCTACGCCCCCAAGCGGGCAATGGGTAGTTTGTTTGAGGTCCCAATGCAGGTTTTGTCATTATCAAAGATATTGCCATCTGAAAAGAAAGATTTAGAATCAAGGCTCAGATTGGAACTGGAACAGGTCAGGGTCCTTAAGAAAAAAATTGCTTCTCTGACTGCCAGTGTTGCATTGTCTCCTTCTAGTGATATTAAGAGTTGTAGTGATGGGCTTAGAAGGCCTGCAATGGAAAACAACCATAGGTACTCTGAAATTTCAGCTCCTTCAGGGAAGGGACGTGCTCCTCCAGGACGTAACGGGGTCAGCATGAAAAGAGGTACAACTGGGCGCTTTGATCCTCAGAAACAGTCTGCTCCAGTTACCTCCTCAAATGCTGTGGTAATGAAGCAGTGTGAAACATTGCTAAAAAGTTTAATGTCACATCAGTTTGGTTGGGTTTTCAATACTCCAGTGGATGTGGTGAAATTGAATATTCCAGATTATTTCACTGTTGTTAGGCATCCAATGGATTTAGGTACTGTGAAGAGCAACTTAACATCAGGTCAGTACTCATGTCCATTGACATTTGCTGCAGATGTCCGTCTCACTTTCTCAAATGCTATGACATACAATCCACCTGGAAATGATGTGCATTTCATGGCTGAGACGTTGAATAAATCTTTTGAATCAAGATGGAAATCTTTAGAGAAGAAGTTTCCAGGAATCGGTGGCATGAATCCCGTGCCTTCAAGGTCTGGCGTTCATTTGGCAACTGAAACTGCTACTCGAGTCCCCCCCTTGAAGAAAAAGAAAATGACACTGGGAGACAATATTGTCAAGCCAGAGCCTCCTAGACAAATCATGACTGAGAAAGAGAAAGTTAATATAAGTTCTGAATTGGAGGCTTTTCAGGGTGAATTTCCTGAAAGCATTGTTGATTTCCTTAAGGAGCAAAGCTCAAATGCAGGTCAAGCTTGTGACGATGAGATTGAGATTGATCTTGACGCTCTCAGTGATGAGACCTTGTTCAAGTTACGGAAGTTGTTAGATAACTTCTTGCTGGAGAAGCAGAAATGTCAGGCAAAAGTTGAACATTGTGAAATGGAGGTATCTCCCTCCCTGCCCTTCTTTTTCTTAACCTTCTGTGATAGTGTACTTATGCACTTTTAACTGATCTATACTTTCATTTCCCTGCTTCAGCTTCTTAATGAGCCAGGCTTTAGCACTTCATCATTGCAACCACCGTGTAAAGGTTACTTTCTATTTCAAATCCTTGACAAGTGACTATTAGTTGCTCAGGGTTTTGTATATGTCCTGTTGAGATCTCAATTCTATTTTTTTTTATCTCAGGCAGTGGTGCAGTAGATGAAGACATAGATATTGTGGGTGGAAATGATCCTCCGATTACGAGCTACCCTCCTGTTCAGATAGAGAAAGATGATGTTGTTAGAAACAGTAAATGCAGTAGTTCTAGTAGCTCAAGTAGTGATTCAGACTCGTCAGGTGGTTTGTATTTCTGTGAACCCTCTCTGTATTATTGTTTCTTATTTTTTGTGGATTATAAAGAATGTAAAGAAGTTTTTCTGTTCATATCTATGTGCTGCCACACATAAGTTTAGTTAGTTGTATTTCTAATCCTCCACTGCTTTGTCTGTATAATTTTTTTTCACTTCCTTTAAAATTAGTTTTTCCTTGTGCCTTCAATTATTCTTGTGCCACATTGGTAATTTTTAATATTCTATTCTTTTGTACCATTCTTGGCTTCCAATGTCTATGTACCCATGTCAACAAACCATGTTAGAACTTTAAAATGGCCATCACTTTTGTGTTTATTGTGCAATTTGAACTGTATAAGAAAAAAAATACATGTATAACAGTATTTCCTGTTCTATGAATGGGAAATCTTCCAAGTTGTTTTGCCGTGTAACATTGGAGATGCTAGGACATGTAAATCTTGTCTTGTCTGAAAAACATAAATAGTACAGACCTTGGAATGAACTTCATTGCAGCCTTTGCCTTTTTGTTCATTTACTACAAATGAAGTTTGAGTTTTAGGGCACCTCCATCTACATTAATCTGCAAATGATGTGTTCATTAAGAATAATAAAAAATAAATAGTTGCTGGATATGTTCAGTTCAGGTGGAGGGGAGGAATATCGTTGATTTCAGTTTTAGGGAAGTCACAATCTTAATCACCAAATTATTGTACATTGCAATAATGAGCTTCTCGAGCTTGTCAAAGAGTTGATGACTGCTAGGCAGCATCCTGTTTCTATTGTTCATTCCCTATCATATCGCCAGTCTTCACCCACTTCTGCTTGATATTTAACTATCCTGTTTAGTTTCTAGATGGGGAAAGAAATATGAATTTGTTTCCCATAGTTATTTGATGTCCTTTTCATAGGTAAATGTTGAAGATTTGATAGATGAGGATAATCTGTCTGATTAATATTGTTTTACGAGGATGTACACAGCCATTCTTGTAGTCGTGGATGTTGGTTTCACGTAATAGTTGAAGAGTTTTGGTGGGGTTATCATTTCTCAGATGCATTTGTTTCTATGGTTGTAGGGCATGTTTTCTTTTTTCATTATTTGATGTTGTTGAATGTTTAATCAAAACACGCAGTCGTGAATTTATCCCATTAGGAAGATAGCCTAAAAGATATACAGTATACTTAGCAGACAGTAGATAGTTGTGATGGAGTCCTGCTAGTATTGTGGTTTCCTTTTGGCTCCCTAGCTTTTGTTTGTGCAGATCTAGTGCATATACTTTTAGACACTGTTCTGCTATATGGTACATATCCCTGTTATAATAGATTTCTTATCACAGAACTTGTGCTAACTGGGTGTGATTCCCATACTGATCAGTAAGATGTGATAAACTAGCTGCAATTTGAAGTAGAAAGGTTACGAAAGATTTTGCAAGAAACTGTTCTGCAGAAGTAAGGGATCAAGTAACACAGAAATTGAGAGAAAAAGTTGAATGAATAAATCTTCTACCACAATTTTTAAAAATCTTCTACTCTTCATCTGTTCACAATATTAGGGATGCTTAACATAATACTGCATTTAGCTTATTGCAGTTTACCCTAATGGCCAAATGACTTGTATCTTTGTGAAAAAAACTTGGATATTTGGTTCATGAGTTTTATGGGTATTGAGAGAACATGCGTATGAATATAGTTGGACTGAACTGTAGACTTGATTAACTTTCTTCAAATGGATGTGCCAGATATTATTGCTAGATATAGATCTTTTGTTTTGCATGCATGTGAAAACCTATTTGGTCGTTAAGAAATTACATTAGGACTTCGTGTACTATTGTGCTAATATATGCATACCATTTTAGTTCATTCACTTGTTTTATTATCTTAGCCAACAAATGATATGCCATTATTTACTCTTATCAATCATCTCTTGAAGGTGTCTGACTGTTCTAAGTTGTATGCCTTGTTCTGTTTAAGTGTGTTTCAAGCTTCTTCATCTTAACTATATTTTCTATTGATGATTTTCTATTCAGATACAGACTCGGGTAGTTCATCAGGCAGTGAGTCAGTTGGTGGTAAAAATATGGCTCCTAAGGTATATAAACCCTATAGATTTGTTGGTAATATGTAACTGTTTAATCCATCCCCAATCATCACTTAGGTAAGCAGTAAGGTTGACGTTCTTTCTTATCTTGTCTTATCTACCAGGAAAACTTCGATGATGGGGCAAATTTAAATCAAAAGCAAGGTCAAAATGATGATCCAGACAATGAAGATGGTAAGCTCTCTTTATCTTTCCGTGTATGATATCATGTTTGTATGGAAGTAATTGTATTTATGTTTGTGTTTTCCTAAAGCTCTACTTTGCATGCACTGTACAGAATTCGCCAATGGATTAGGCCAAATAGAGCAGAATCCTGAAACCAAGTCAGTTTCTGCTGAAGTAGATGATCATCAAGAGGGTAAGCATGAAAATAGGGAAGAAACTTATTAGCTGTTAGCCTGACTGACATCATCTCAACATCATGCTATAACGTTATATAGGGGAGAGTGCTCCATCGGAGAGGCAGGTCTCCCCCGAGAAGCTCTACCGGGCAGCTTTATTGAAGAACCGTTTTGCTGACACCATCCTCAAAGCTCGTGAAAAAGCTCTGGACAAGGTTAGTAACTCCAGTGATATTTTGTGGAAGTGGAACATGAAATGTCCATTTTTTGCAGCTCTGAAATTATACTGGCTTTCAGGGTGAGAAGCGGGATCCTGAGAAACTTAGGTTGGAGAGGGAGGAACTTGAAAAGCGACAAAGGGAAGGTATGTGTTCACATGTCTATTTTATTGTGCGCATTGTACTTGGGTTTGATTGATTATATTGAGTTATCTTCTTTTTATTATAACTGTTACCAGAAAAAGCTCGGCTGCAAGCGGAAGCCAAGGCAGCAGAAGAGGCTCGAAACAAAGCTGAAGCAGAAGCTGCAGCTGAAGCCCGAAGGAAGAGGGAGCTAGAGAGAGAAGCAGCCCGACAGAAGTTACAAGAGGTAAAGTAGACGTCTCAAATAACTGGAAGAAGCCTAGGATAGGATGTTGGAGTCAACTTACGATCTTGTTGTTGATTGCAGATGGAAAAGACAGTTGATATCAATGAGAACAGCCAGTTTTTGGAAGATCTTGAGATGCTTAGGGCTGCTGAAGATTTGCCAAATTTCAAAGAGGAAGCAAGCCCTGTTCATTCTCAAAATTTGTTGGGTAGTTTCAAAATCCAAGGGAGCAGCAATCCTTTGGAGCAACTGGGATTGTACATGAAGGACGACGACGATGAGGATGACGAGGAAGAAGATGTTGGAGGTGAAGCACCTGAAAGCATTCAAGAACAGCTCATCAATGATGTTGAGGATGATGATGATGATGATGAAGTAGAAATTGATTGACTGACACACAAGATCATGTCGGACTGATGCATGCCAACATTCTGAGCAGGAATGGTAGTGTCCATCTCAGGGCCGGAAAGACCTTTGGATTCAAGCCAGGCTATGATGGATGGATTGGCCACGCAATGCAATATATGTGGCAGTGTTACTGTTTGGCTATCGATCTCTGATGGGAAGAAGGAATAAAGGAAACAGTTTCGGAAGTGAAATCAGTTTGCTTTGCTTGCAGGTAGAGACTGGATTGGGATTGGGATTGGAGTTTTGGGTTGTTACTTTGTTAGTGTGTTAGGCATTGCTTTCTTTTATTCTTTAGATGCTCATGAAAATATCATGGGATTTTGATGGGAGGGAAAGATGTTCATTCTTTTCATTTTTGTTTTGTAAAAGGTAAAAACCATAGATGGGGGTAGCTATTCTTGACAAATTTATTCTACATAAGTCATATATATTATTACAATGATGGAATTTGCTTCTTTGCACCTCTTATCTGTTCTTTGAAGCTCATTCCGCACTCTACAGTTTGCAACTAACCTTTGGGTTTTCCTCTTTCTTACACCCTTTTTTTTGGGTTAGTTTATTATTTGTTTTACTTTCTTTCTCCATTGCTGATGAAAAAAAATTCAGAAAGCACTGTGGTACATGATCATATTCATATTTCACTCTACAAAACATTAGATCTTATTCCGATCATTTCTATCACAAGGAATTTTGCTGTTGCAGCATGAATTTCACTTCATCTCTAACACTTCATCGTCAGACATTTTCGAGTCTAAGCCAGTGACTGCAAGTCGTCTTAGAGTTTTGGGACTGGCGGTACTTAGGAAGTTGTTAACGTAATCAAGATCAATCTCATCTTCATCATCGTCCTCATCACTGCTTTGATCACTGTCCTCCACTTGTTGCCTTGGAGGAGGATCCATGATGGCTCTCTCATAAGAACATTTGATCCAAGGCTTGGAATCACCAACAATAGACCTGAAATGATCAAGAACAACACCCTGTTCCCTTCTCTTTTCTGAATGCCTTGGTTCTCCCCAGTAGTCATATCGGTACAAGGGATTTTTAGGATCGTATGTTTGCTCCTTCGCAAAGAAACTCTTATCTTTGTACCTCCCAGGCTCTTCCACCGGCAGACCAAGAGCTTGACGGCTGTGAAAATAAACACAACTTTCAATAACAAGTGAATGCATTACAGAGCTGTGAATGTAAATGACATCTGGATAGGATGGAGAGAAGCAACATAAGGAATTAAATTCATTTCTAATTGTACCCTGCTGAAAACGCCTGATAGTATTCTTAGAGATACAACATACATCTATTCAAAAGTTGAGGAATGAGAATGGGAACCAAACTAAGCATATTTTAGACACAGGTTAATTTGATTCTCATTCCCATCCATAACCCTAATTCAAAAGCAGCCTACGTTCATGGAAAATGAATAATTAGAAATTTTGGAACCAGGGTTCTGCTTCACTCAACCTGTTTTACCAATTTAACTTCTTACATTTCATGTAGCCAAGGATTAGTTTTTCTACTAACTGAAGGCTAAAATTTCAAGATATATGGCATTCATAGCTACAAGCAAATGCTTGATTTAAATATAGACAGCCTGAGCAGAAAGTACCAAAAAAGCAAAGGTTATTTAAAATAAGTGTCTTACATAGCAGAAAATAAAATTTTCATGAAAGGAATACCAGCTGATGTCTCTGATCAAAGCCTCCCTTTCCTCCACTGACCTACGAAAGTGAATTAAGTCATACTCATCCATTTCAAGGTTTCTTCTCAGCTTGTCAATTTTATATTTTTCTCCTCTTTCTATGGCTTCCATTCTCAGTTTATTATGAACCTGTAACATTACAAAAAAGGGGTTAACTATTTGTAAGTAATTAAGAAAACTGTTTGCTATAATTATATGTTATCATGAAATTAGTAATAGCAGCAGTGTTACAAAGGGATTAAGAAAACACATGTAGACAGTATTAGCTCAAACAACACCTTCAATCTACAAAAATTCAGAGAATGGGAAGCTCCTGAATCCCCAACTCTGAAATTACTCATTTTTCATTCTTAATCACATGATCGATAAGTACCTTTTTCACCCAGTATGGTTATGTAAGTAAAGACAATGTCCTATGGCTTCCATAATTATTAAATCCATTCAGGTATAATTTTAGTATTAATTCAAGCTACTAGAAACCAATAAGGATTAAAACAATTCTCTACCACCATGAACGAATGCCTTAACGCATAAATCAAACATCAATAAGAAAAAAAAAACATTTACAGAGAGCAGGAAGAGGGGGGGGGGGGGGGGGGGGGGGGGGGGGGGGTTTAAACCCCCTTAAGGGTTGTTTTTTTTTGGGGGTGGTGTGTGGACTGTAAACCACCTTAATGGTTTACTTTCATTTGGGGAAGTGATTTACCTCACGCTCAGCAAGGGCAGAATCCAAGTCAAGGTCTTTAACACTTGTTCTCTGCCAAATATGTAAATAGATTTAGTTGAATGAAGAAAGATACGGTAGAAGTAATGTCAAATAAAACATTCTCACCCTTATTTCTTTTGGAATTATGGTTTCCTGAAAAGGAGTTGTGGTATATTCAACACTGTTTTCTTCATCAAAATCATCATCATCAGTTAACTCTGACAACTTCTGACCTTCGTATTTCTGGGGATTTAGCTCAAAGTCATCCACAATCATCTGCTCAGCAACATGTATCTGCCAAAGCTGCACAAAAGATAAAATTGACAAACTTTGTCATATTTGGCCCAAAAGAGAGGTGAGCCTATACAGAGATCAGACCAAGGCAAAGGTTCTATGAATTGATGATTTGAACTATCTACTCTAATCACCGCACCATGGAGATGTATACTACTTTACAAATTCAGCAGAGATCCCCAGAAGTGACAGTCACATCAAAGCAGCATTATCAGTGGCATAGCATTTTCAAGAAAGTAAAAGAAAACAAGCACATGTGCTTTTATTTAAGCCTATTATAATCAACCAAGTTTATTTCATTGTACAACAAAATAATTTCCTCAAATGGTTCTAATCATGGTTCGGATAGAACTTGCTAGAGGAAAAATGCTCATGCACTATGAAATCACAGAGATTCAAATTCATATATAACCAGTCTAGTTTTACTCTAAGATGAAAGGGGCTCCCTATGAGATTTATTTATGTACACAGCCCTACCTCTACTTTTGCAGATAGGTTATTTTCCCGTACTCAAGTCCCTGGCCTCAAGGTCTCAAGGCAACAACCTTACCCCTCTGTTCTATTACATAATGAAATGAAATTTACATGGCAGGGAGTACATCCTTCCCCTGCTTTGTGAATTTTATGATAAACAGCAGGGGAGCACATTATCATTAGCATTGTGGTTACTGGTTATTAATATATATTGGCTTAGAAAATATTTATAAACTGATGCTTCTTGAGACAGGGACAGCTCAAGTCACAAAACCTTAATACACTAGGTCGGGATGAAAAAATGTGCATTATAGTTGATATATTTGATACACTCAAACTCATGATGCTATCAGAATGGCTAAACATATAATCTAGTAACGTGTGGTCCCTGATTCAAGTGGAAACTCTTGAATTCCTGCCCATGTCTGACTATAATTGAATTCTACATATAATCACATAATTCAATTCATCATAGATAATGCTAATAGTAACTTTTTATGCAGTACATCAGCACAATCTGACAAATGAGCTAACACCCCCCCCCCAAAATAACTTTCTTCTGGAATGGACGCAGCAAATTGAACTGACAAGCGTACACGTACCGTGTCAACATAAGGGTGATTTGTCATCAAACGCTCTGTTTCTGGTTTCTTTCTTCGCTGTCTAGGGGCAAGAGGTCTTCCACCATCACGCTGCAAAACAAAGCACGCCCAACCAAAAAAATGAGAAACTCCATATACATAATTAGAGGGTAAAGTACAGAAATTAGCATGTTTTAGTAGGCACAAACCAGTATTTCATCATGCGAAGTATCCTCATCACGGAAAAATATTGGAGGAAATTCAAATTTGTTAAAGCTGAAGTATAGATAAAAAAACATCAATTAAGGTGAAAGAAGATAAACATAGAACAATAGAATAGCAAATTAAATTCCTCATGAGACATATAGAGGCTTGGCATTAGTATACCACTAAAATAGACATGAAGGAGAGCAAACTACATAGATGCCTAGAGGTACATACATCAAGTGATCTATATTGGGATGGACAAATCGCATTTCAATAGGACATCGAAACCGGTAAGGATCACGCTTTGCCTGCAAAAATATCAAAACTAATCAGCCAAATACACGAGCAAAATGCAATTTTAAGTTTGGAATATTCAATAGGCAGATCATTAGAATGTAAGAAGAAATGCATAAATGCCCACCTTTGAATTGAGCACAAACTAACCATGCTGAGCCATGTACCCGATACATTTATGTTTATTTTGTTGTGTTTTAATGTTAAGATATATCTCTTTTGATTAATGAACCACAGACATCAAATGTTAACAGTCAAAATATCCAAAATAAGCAACTACAATAAACGCCAGAACAATTTCAAGCAAAGCCATGACCAATAAATAGAAAGTACTTAACAACCAGGAAAGCTGTGACACTCACCAAAATCTCAACAATGACATGCATGCCAACTTTTATGTGATGGCGGATCCAATACCAATCATTGCCTTTTATAGGGACCCACCTGAAACACACGGAAATATATAAATAAGTTGGTTTGAAATTATTCAATTACCTAACAGGAGCAAAAATTCCAACCATACTGCTAGGATTACAAAAGGATAATAGACAGCCAGAAAAAAAGACTATAGGACAAGTGACTCCCAAGTTTCATCAGACAAATAAATATACAGAAAACCGTACACCCAAGATGGCTTTGCTATGCTCTAGCAACCAGAATCAAGGAGTAAGGGGAGGTTTAGCCAGAGTTTGGCTAATGAAATGGTAGAAGAGATTGGATGCTGGATTTGATTAATTTATACCCTCTAAACAGATGGAACTTGAAGTAACACAAAGTACAGACGGTGATAAATACCCCTCATATACTCCTCCAATATCAACAAATGCTCCTTGATAAAGGTGTAGAGTAGTAACTGTCCCTTCACAAATCTGCGCAGGAATTTTCATTAGAATGAAGCTTCTTGTATAACATCATGTATACTGCTTCTAGAGTGGAACTAAAAACACATATCTTCATAAAATATTTTGTTTTATTTAACAAATCACCAGCATAATGCGCACATACATGAGTTACGAGTGTCATATGGATAAACATGCTTTACTTAAACTTTACTCTGACAAATTTAATGAATGAAGAGAACCTCGAGTCAGATTGATTATCTAATTCTTTCTTTAGGTTTTTGCTCATGTATCAGCGTATGGCCAATGCCCTATAACTAAAAATAGTATTATGAATTGTACAGTGTTAAGTCTGTGTGGATGCTCGAACATGCTCAGACATTTGTGGTGTCTAAGGGTAATTTTGAAGCAATCAGAAAACCAAATCTCTATGAGATAACTAGAATTGGCTAAGGAACTTACTTGTCCCGGATAATAAAATGGAAGCTCGTACTGCACAGAAAGATAAGATCAACATTATCATCCGTAGGCAAATGTATTCTTCATAACTGTTTAAACTGAATAATGAAGACTTCGATCCTTCATACCATTCCCTCCACATAGTCCTTGCCTCTTTTCCTCCTACCAGGATGGTAATCTTGGTCGTACTGCATTAATATACAAAAATGCAAGGTTAGACTCCTCGTACCAATGTAATTTTCCAATCACAAGCTTCATAGCTAAACTATATCCACTTTCTTCTAGCGCATATAAAGCAGGAGCAGAGTTATCAAAGGGGGAGTTTTTTTTCCTCTCATCGTGTACCTCGTAAGACTCTTTCTCCAATCTATCCTTGTTTGCTGCAACCCACTCCTTGTATTGCTTGAGAAACATCTTGTACCTTTCCAAATTCATATCAGTCGTATCGGTATTGACACGGTTCTCGACATTATGTAAGTCGACTCTCTTGGCCTGCAACTTATGAGCTCCCCTGATGAACTCGAGCTCCTCCCTGTCCACTTCCCACCCTCTGGGCGGCCAATCCCGCGGTGGGACGAGCTGCAACACCATTGGCCCCGTCCACATGCTGCTCAGAGGGTCTGGTTTCTCACCCTTGATCTCACACCTCTTCCTGTACCACTCATCCTCCGTCAAGCCCAGCTCCTCCCTCTTCTCTCTCCGGTACTTGGGGCTCATCATTCGGTAAGCTTCGAGCGAGTCCGGGTTCTGGAGCGGCACTTCCTCTCCTTCGTTGAGGGATTTGCGAGCGAAATCGGCCTCGTAGGAGAGGATTTCGTCCCAGGGAGCCCAGTCGCGCTCGATCCAGTTGCGCCTCCGGGCTTCGTCTTCAGTCTCCTTGTCTTTGGGGGCGAAGGTCTCGAGGAAGGTCTCGTCGACAGGGAACTCTTCGGAGCGGAAGCACCTGGGTGAGGTTAGGGTTTGGGGGAGGAGGAGAGGACGCCATGGGAAGCGGAGGTGAGGTTTGGGATTGGGGGTTTTGGTTAAGATTAAGAGATCAATTGTTAGAAGTTTTAGCATTTGACGCCAGAGACTGAGTGTTACTGTGACTGTGGGTGTCCCTCACTCACTCTCTGGATAAATAAATGATGATAACGTTCCTTGTTCAACTAAGTGTGTCATTATCATTTAAACCTACAGTTTATACTCTAATTAATTTTGTTTTTTTTTATCTTAACTATTTGTGGAACAATCTATCCTCAAATGCCTAAACTACCTCTGATTTAAAAAACCAGTGTTGAACTAGTTAAATTTAGTTTATCTCTGGTTTATATATAATAGGGATAATTACACTTTGTTACACCTAATTATTGCGAAATGACACTTTCATACCCTAACTATTTTTTTTTAGTATCTGATAATTTTTTTGTGACAACTTATCTATAAAATGCCTAAAATACCTCTGGATTAAGGAATCAGAATTGAACTGGTTCAATTTGGTTTCAAACCCCAAAATTGAATCGGTTCAATTTATTACAAAAAAATAAAAATAAAATTAGTGAAATTTCATTGTTGTTAAAATTAATATGCAATTCATAGGTCTTTAGTTCAATTCAATTTCTTGGTCAGACCAGATTGAATCAGTTAGAGTCTAATTGAACAGGCTCAATTCAATTTAGCCGCTTGAATTTGGGTTCAATCAGGGGTGGTTTAGGTATTTTAGACCTTAAAGGGGCATGTTGTCCCAAAAAAAATAGTTAGGGTACTAAAATAGAGACAAAATTAATTAGAGTATGAAAGTGTCATTCTCAGATAGTTGGTGTAGTAAAATGTTATTATTCCTAAATGTTAATGCACTATATTTTTAAGGGAAAATGATACTTATACTCCTTAACTAAATATTGTTTGCACGTACACCTCATTAACTAAAAACTTAATTTTTAAGTATTTTGTTATCTCACTTAGCCTAATATGTAATACCATCAACTTTCAAGCCAAAATGATGGCATGTGATTTGTATATAACGAACTCATTTTTAAAAAATGACAAAATAGACCTTTGAATAAAATTAAATTAAAAATTGCATTCTCTTTCTCGCATTTGGGTCTTTTAAGCAAGTGCTCTTACCTTCTATGTCTCGTTTAAGTAATTTATAATATGGTTTACGAGCGATATTTATACTTTTCGCGGTTATCTTGGTCATGGATAGAGTTGTAAATGCGTCGACCTTCGAACAACGGTTCACACTTGATTCATTAAATTTTTGGATAATGACAGTTGGCTACACCCAACTATGTCACTTTTCAAAATCAATACCCAACTTTAAAAATTTCATTTCGGGTACCCGAAGATT
>JAYMTP010004552.1:0-14757 GCA_036897365.1 Geranium brycei
TATGAGAATTCACGGTTAATTATACCGAAATGCATGAGGTTTATTGTTTGGAACCCGTGAATTTTCCTTTCACTTTCTGGGGCCCTTCCCGTCGAGCTTTAGCCCGACGTGTTCGGTGAGTGACAGGTAGGCGGTGATGGGTAATCCCGCGCCCTCTGCGGCAGAGACTTGTGGTGGCCTCACCACCGGCAGGCTCGCCTTTGACACCGCGAATTCGCCCAATCCACCTCCAACCTGTCGTTGATTGATACGGATCAGAAAAACAAAATGAAAAGGCGATAATTCACTACAGTAGTTTACAATGAAAGAATGATACTTCATTACACTTAATTACGACCGTACCAAAATATGAAACTGTCCTAATATATAATAAAATGTCAATTTCCTTTTATAATAAAGAAAATGCACAACATTTTTTTGGGAAAATATGATATTATAATACTGAATTTCACTATTTATCTAAAATAAAAACAAGTTAATTTGTGACTCTATCGTTACACGAACTCATTAATTAAACAATTGAGTTTGAGTACTTACAGCAAGTCCAAGAAAAGCTACAACTTTGTCTCCAACTTTAAATTTCTTGACTTGTCGTCCGATCTCCACGACCTCTCCTGCCACATCCGTTACTGTTGGAGGAACAAAAACGGATTCAATATCCACATGGTATCAAAGCATCTTTAAAATATGATTGGAGCGGAGGAGTAAAACAATTACCGGGTATGTGAGGGAACTTCCGTGGGAGGATAGGTCGCATGGTGCCTTTTTGAATCGTCCAGTCGACGGGGTTTAGGCTAGCCGCTTCCACCTTCAGCAACAACCCGTCTTTACCGGGAACCGGAACGGGAGCTTCCGCGTGATAAGCTAGAGGTCGTTGATTATAATTTACATACCGAATATTACTGATAAAAAAACATCCAAACATAAATAAAATATACTACTGATTAATTAAGACTAAGAAAGTAAATAAAATAATTACTTTTAGAGCAGCAGATCCTCCTCCGTAACCTTCGTACCAAACCGCTTTCATGAGTTTCTTCGCCATGTCCGTCGGTTCACAGAACGACGCCGTTTAGTACCAGAACCTCCGAGGTTTGGGTCGGTTTTTATACATAAAACAGACCACACAGAGCCGGTCAAAGTCAACGCCAAAGGCGTGAGCGCTTTGGTCTGCTATTGGTTATTCGTTGAAACGAAAAGTAAAGGGTCACGCGGCGAAATTATGTTCACCGACTTTTCCGACAAATTGAAATTGTGAAATGACCGAATTGACCCTGCTAAGGTAATGCAGATAATTGAGCCCAATCGGATCCGAAAAAATTGAAAACTGTGGATAACGGTTTCATTTAACACTGTAGTTCTAAGAGAACATTTTAATTACAGTTCGAATCAGAATCGCCTTTTCACCGAAAAGATCTAAACCGAGTATTATTTAAAACACATCGTTTGATTTTTGTTATTATTTGCAAACTTAAAAGCAAATTTGGGTTATATAATCTTTGAATACATTTATAATATAGTTTATACTTTGATATTACATGAAATAAATTGTATAATTAGTCAAAAAATAAATTTTATGTGCAGCTATAAATTAAAAATTTAGAATTAAATTTCATAGTCGTTAGTAGTTATTACCGACCCGTCAAATACCTTTTAATCTTGGTAAGGCTCCCCAAAATCGAACCATTTCAACTCCAGAACCAAGAAAATCCTAATGCTTCAATTTGATACAAAAAGACGATCAATAAATGACTTATTTGTATGGTACATAGTCATAAATAACGTTACATGTTACATAGACACTTCATTTTAATTAAATTTAAATCTCCACAACAATCTTGCCCGTTGCATGCCCGTCGATACACTTGGTCCAAGCATCAGCAACATTGCTCAGTTCGTGTTTCGAGTCGATCACAGTCTTAAGCTTCTCGTTTTTCATCAACTCAACTAAAAACTCAAGATTCTCCGCTTTAGGCGAAACAATCATAGACACGAGTCGTTTCTTCGAAAAAGTAACCTTTTGAAAACCCGAGAGCACTATCGTGCCAAAACGTGGGGTGAGGTCAACGATCAACCCTCTTGAGCTCAGATTAGGCTTGAAAACCGACCAGTCAATCCCCGTCGCGCAATGCACGACGATGTCATACTTCAACCCGGAGGGGCTCTTCAGGGAGGCCCCTTCCGGGGTCTTGTAGTCAAGAACCTCGTCCGCACCTAAACTCTTAATCAGGTCAATGTTGCGTGCCCCACATGTGGCGGTCACGTGCGCGTTCGCGAGTTTTGCCAGCTGGACCGCATAGTGGCCGACCCCGCTAGAGGCGGCGGTGACGAGGATGTTCTTGGGCGGGTGGGATCCTTCAAGCTTTAAACCGGCGCTCTGGGTCAGGGCTTGGTGGGCCGAGAGGCCGGCCATCGGCAAGGCTACCCCGTCGGTGGTAGAGATTTCCGGTGGTCTTAGTACGGTCAATTTCTCGCTCGCGATGGCGAATTCAGACAGGCCTCCACCGGTCTGCCACGAGAAGACACAGGTCAAAAACAATAATAACACATATTTAAATATATCAACGCTTATTTGACCAACTAGTTAATTTCCTGACTTTAGGTTCAAGACAGTCGTGGTATCTAATATCATATAATTTTAGAAAAAAAATCGATAAGATTAATTAGTTTAGGTTCATTCATTTTTATATCCTAATCCTTTTCTTTTAAAGTAAATTTACATATCCCAACAATGGGACGCACTCCGTTACAAACGGCCGTGGAACGTCCAAACGTTCTACAGCCGTTGGATCGTTGAAGATCTGAATATGCGTCGTCTCAGCACGCTACATGTGGCAGCAAGGTTCCACAACAGACATTTTCAAAGTTCTACACGGTTAATCACGTTCTACAATTTTGCACTATACACTCTACAGAAGTCGATCACGTTCTACAATTTCGCACTACACATTTTACACGTTCGGACATTTTTACCTTGTTTGTACCTGATTGTTGCTCTCCCAACATTAACATCATCGTAAAGAAAGGGCAAGTTCAAAGACTCACTGAAACGCTAAGGAACGCTACAACTTTGTCACCAACTTTGAATTTAGTGACTGCAGCTCCGACCTCCACAACCTCTCCTGCTACATCAGTTGCTGTTTTTCCCAGAAAAATATATATAATGATTATTTATAAATGGGTCGATAATCATAGTCATTAATTACAATTACATATATACCAGGAATGTGAGGCAATTTTCGAGGAAAGAAAGGTCGCAAGTGGCCTTTCTGCAATTTATAGTCCAGAGGATTTATCGCAGCTGCTTCCACTTTCAACAACACCTCAAATTTACGGGGACGAGGTATTGGAACTTCCACTTGCTGCAACAAAAATCATGATCATAAACATAAAAAAGGCACGAAAATTCGTATACACAGTTAAAGTTCAAATTAACAGGAGAAAGCGTGACAGTGAGCATATAATATTTTGAATCACATTATTTCGATGCCAGAGGCTGACATGACATGCATGTCAATCTGAGATTGTAAATTTTAGAGAATGGACAAGTACAACGAATATGGATGATAGAAATCACTAAATTTGGAGGGGATCTCGTGTTCTTGATTTGACAGAGGATAGGATAGGGAATATCATAAATTTGTCTGTTTGCTATTTTATACAGAGAGGGGCAAAATACTGTGGATTCGAGGGGGACTTAATATCCCCGGTTCGGACGGGACAAAGGATATGAATACCTAAATTTTCCTAAACCCATAAGTTGTCGTCCCACAAAGAGAAAATACAATAAATCTAATAGAGGGCTCGACATCCTCGATCTGACGGGATATGTGACAAGAATTCGCCAGAGAACTCGATCGCAAGATATCGTTTCAAATACAAATGCCCAACATCATTTCCACATACACATGCACACAAACCTTAGGTCACGGTCGGCGGATATGACCTCTATGAACTGATTATGGACTAATCGGGAGAATTTTAGTATTACACACTGAAAATCTTCGAGTAGTCCACTATTAATTTTCGATCAACTTGATCAGAGAACCTCGTAAACCTGCCCAACTAGCAGCTAACATTTTTTTGAGAACACGACTAAACATAACTCAATCCACAAATCAGTGAAATGGGTACATACACAAAAATGCTAATTTTTTTGGGAGCTTAATTAAAGCACTAATTACCTTGAGATCAGCAGGTCCTCCACCGTAAAAATCATACCAAACCGCGCGCATAAGCTTCTTCTTCTTCGTCTCCATTGCTGCAAATAGTTTTGCAGTAACCACCACAAAAGCTACTTGTGATTTATAGTAATGACATAGATAAAGCCTGGTTGTTCATAAATTCATGTACAAGAAATGACCCATTCAACGGTCTAATCCGTATTATGTCACGCTTGATAAAATAATACTTACTAACGACTTAAACTTTTTTCTAATTATCTTGATTAATTAATTAACTTGTTTCTGAAGTAATCGTCAAATATAAAACGGGAAACACAATTTTAAAGTAATTTCTTTTTATAGGTGAGATGCTGACATCAAATATATATATTTAGGGCTGTAAGCGAGCCGAATCCAGCTTTATTTTGGCGGGGCTCGGTTCGGTTCGTGAAAAAAGTGTTTGGTTCGAGCTCGGCTCTGACTCGAACGAATTTATGCAACTAAGCTTGAGTTCGACTCGAAATAAAATAGACAAGCTCGAACTCGGCTCGATTCGGTTTGCTTAAATTTTAATGCATATATTAATTAAAAATTAAATAATAAATGAGCCAAATTGAGGTTGGATAAACTTGATTCGGTACGTCTAATTCTATTATAAATATTTATTAAAATTTAAATATATAATTAATTAATATTAAACGAGCTGCCTCGCAAGCCTATCGAGCCTTGAAAACTTAGGCTTGAGCTCGAGCTCGTTTATTAAACGTTCCTAATCTTGAGCTCGAATTCGGCTCGGACTCGATTATAACGAGCCCAAACCGAATACAACCATATATATAGTTCTAGTTTTATTAAATGTTGCTGTCTATTTATTATTTATTTTTGTAAAATATGTATATTTGTCAAAATTGTTTCTGAAATTATTTTTATAAAAAAATTCAAGTTCAACTTATCAATTTTAATTCTCCTCTCACACACCGTCAACTTCACGAACTTCAAATCTAGACGGGTTTAGAATAAAAGAACTATCAAATTCGAGTTGGAAAAGATCATTTTAATTTTTTAAAAGAACAATTAATTTCAAGAGTAATGCTGATAAATTAACATGCACTTTTTGCAAACACAAAATTACATCGTCACTTCTTACAAAAATATAATACCACATAGTAAGTTTCTGTTATCTACCCAAAAGTTTGTGATTAGAAAAGATAATTACATTGCTACCCAATATTTTCCATAACATATCCTATGGCATCTTTGGAGTGATTCCAGAAATCCTGAAACATGGTAACAACCATCTCCGAAAACCCTTCAAAAACTTGGGGCAGGTCGAACAGTTCCTGAAATGAATCTCTGGCCTTCTCAACAAGTCCAGCAATGGCAGAGCCACCACCAGCAACAGAACCTGCAACGCCTTCTTTGAGAAGATCGAAACCAGTAGAGGCCGAGCTACTCACAGCTTCGACTACAAACCCGAACACAAACTCCATCGAAGACTTGATGAACTCTGCAGGGACCTCCAGAAACCCTTTGGCATCTTCAGCGCCGCCTTCGGGGGGTTTGAGTTTTTGGATCACTAGCACGATCAGGTGAGCGGCGGAGGTGAAGATTGCGTGAGTGAATAGGCTGAAAATTACGTTCCATGTGAAGAACACCATGTTCAGAAGCAAGGCTATCATTTTTAATGGCTTTTCGTGAAGCAGAAGGTGCGAGGAGGAGAAAACGAAGACTTGGGAAGGAATGCGAGAAGCTTACCTTAAAAAACAGGGAGTTGATGATGTCTGGTTACTAGTTTATGTCATCGAGCCGTTGACAGTTGACAATGAGAACCCTTCTGTTGCTGTCACTTGGAAGTTCTCCGAAATTTAGTATGGCCTGCAATGAAGAATATTCAAATGAAGAGTTAATAAACTTTGGGAACATTTTATAGACAAATGAAACTGTTAAAACTTGAAATGAGAAAGATCAAAGTGTAGAATAAATAAACATAATCGAAATAAACAATGACAAGAGCATTGGATTTATGTGGTTCACCGATAATGTGTCAACGACATTCACAGGCAATAAACATGGATTCTTACTTTGAGAGAACAAAATAACATAATCACTAAATGAAGTTCGACTAGGTTGCATAGATATTTTATATACTCGGACCAGATAAACCAAAGCTCGATCATAGTGAAATCATCGTAGTGACTAATCTGAGTGGATTCATAATCAATTCAAGACATATTCCAACATATACCATAGTCAATGTATTTATATGTTCATTGTCTATAGCCGTTGCAAGAAAAAGACATGTTTGGTTCCTGTGATGCCCAAACATGGCCTTTGTTAACTTTTCAACTAGTGCTAAGAAATGTAATGAACCTTACACATCAAGGCATAGCCAGAGTCAACTCTTGATTGTAACCTGTTTCATCTTTCTGGGACCACAGCCTATGCTCTCAACTTGCAAGTCTCTAAGAACATCCAAAAGACAAACAAGAGGCAATTTACAGTTCCCATTGAAGCAATGTTACTGGTTCTGTCATGACTCAATGAAACCAACAGCAATGTAAAGTTAAGATAAATATGTTCGCGACGTAATGTGAATCGAGACGGGGAATATTAAAACTACGCTTGTTACTTTATTTCTCCTGTAAACAAAACCATAACAAAACAAGAAGACTCAAAACACATATATACTAAAAGGACTATATACTCAGTTTATACAGTGTGTACCTTATTTTTATCAACTTCCCTATTCAGACTTCTAGTAACTATATATTTTCTTCTAGCGTGTACATGGTGCCGACATAGTCCTCTGTATCCCAAAGAAACGAACCAAAAGCTACTGCTTCCAGAGCCAGTCTCTTCAGGCTTGAAAATGAGGTCAAGACCGTCTCATCTGTCTCAAGCACACATCTCTTCTCATCTCCAAAGAGAGCGCTGCTGTGAATCTCAATCAAGTCCATAGCTTCCTTTGATTTTACTCTCGCGCATCTCTGCAACGTTTCAGGGTCCAAGCCCAACACATAGCCCCTCAACTCTTCACTTCTGGCCTCCTTCCTACTTGGCCCTCCGCCTCGTTGGCCAACGGCATGATTCTTATATCCCGAAGGCAACATCTCCGGATACTTAAGGGAAGTCTTATGGCCAATACAGAGATCTCGGTGGGCCGGAGCTAATTTTTGTTCCAGGTGGTGTCTTAAGGAGGCGGACTTGAGGAAGTAGCCGTATAAGACGGAAGCTCCATAGAATCGGGCAAGATGGGCTCTCGGGATCTTTGTGGTTGCCCAGTTGTCGGTAACACTAGAGTTTACTCTCAAGCCAATGACTGTACTGACATGTTGCTTCACCATCTCCAAAACCTCAAAATCGTATATAGACTCTAGCTCCCAGTCCTTCGACGGCCACAGCTCTAGCCTCCCATTGTAAATACATTTAGAGAGCTTGGGAACCAGGGGGACTCTAATATCCGAAAACTTTGACAGGATCAAAACGTACATGACATCTTCAATAGCAACTTGACACTCGTGGTGTTTCATTTGGGAAATCCTCCTGACATTAAGATACATACTCCAATCAATACACATTTTAAGAGAAAAATTGTCCTTCACCTATCTTAATCAACTAGACAGTTGCTAAAGAAGGCTTATTAATTAGGTCATTTTCAAGATTCTTTGAACTGTACTAACATTCTAATCATCAGAGTTGGTGATTCTAATCAATCTCTGAAGAACAACCAAAATTGACAGTTGATTGAACATTTACAGAACAAAAAAGCAAAAAGGAACACAAATCCTGACTCTAAAAGGGCTTTGCAATTGGGTCATTTTTTCAAGGTTCCTTGAAGTGTGCCAGCTGATTTCATCATAGATACCAACACTCACCAGAGTTGGTGATTCTAATTGATTCTCTGAAGAACAGCTAAAATCGACAGTTAATTCAACATTTACAGAGCAAAATACAAAGAGGAACACAAATCCTGACTCTCAAAGGGATTCGTAATTAGGTCATTTTTCAAGGTTCCTTGAATTCTGTAGCTAATTTCATCATAGATACTAACAATCTAATCAATCCTTCGAAGAACAGCTAAAATCGACAGTTAACATTCACGGATCAAAACAGCACAGAGGAGCACAAATCCAGGCTTCTGAAATCACAAATCGGTACCAATTTTGAACAGAAAGTCATAAACCAAAGAACATCTAAAATTAACAGTTACTTAAACATTGACAGATCAAAAAAGCAGAGAGGAGAACAAATCCAGGCGTTCGAAACCACAAATCGCTACCGATTCAAACAGAAACCGAGTTTCTACACAATCAACAAACCAAAGAAGCTTAGACAGAGAAGAAAGAGAAATAGACGGACCTGTGGAGGCAAGCTTCGTCGGCGGAGCTGAGGAGCAGGCGATCAACGGTGGCGTCGCGGTCCCGCTTGAGGAGCTTGAGCTCGCCGGCGACGGCGACATGGAAGAGCTGGCGCTGGTTGAGGAGGACGCCGGCGAGGAACCTGCCGACGGGAGAGCACGGCTGGTGCGGGGTGTTCAGGCTGCTGAAGTCGCAGTGGCTCGCTCCGGCGCTAGCCACAACCACCGGCGACGAGACTCGGCCGGAACGGAGAGGCCTGAAGCAGCTGCGTGAAGCCGAGGGTCTAAGCTGCGAGGACGGGACGAAGCCAAGAGCTGGAGATTTGAGAAGCGAGAGACTGAAACAATGGTCCATCAACGAAGAAGAAGAAGAAGAAGAAGAGAGCACGCTATTGTGATTTGTGATTTGTGATTTGTGAGTGAGAGTGAAGAGTATTTTTGTTTTTTCAACCAACAAAACACAGAGCACACCCAATGTGTTATTTCATTCTGTTATAGATTATCATTAAACCGGCTATTTATTTATTTATTTATTTATATATACTCACGTAATTACAATATCAATTCCGAAAGGACATGTAATAATACACCTATACTATTTATAAAATAAAGAGACATTATAACACTGTTTTCTTACATATAGTATAGTTAAATTTAGGTTAATTTGTTTGATTCAAGTTAACAAATTTTATTGACGTCCTTCTAAATTAAGACATAGCATTCTTGAAATTATTGAGTACTACTACTCAATTCAACACGCAATAGTTATTAATGTATAATTAATTATATAACATATCACCATGAGTTGACTCAGTAATTAAGGGTCTTGTTAAATTTCGTTCTCTAGCTTCGGGCTCAGGGTTTGAATTTCAGTATGGTATCCGAATAAAGCTTTAATAATGTATTTAGTTAGTTTGTTTCTTGTCGTGTTTGCCTGCTGTTGCGTTAATCGCTTGCGTTTGGCTGGTATGAATTGATTGCAGCGTTGTTTGTGGAAATTTGTCTAATGTGTTTGTAGTAGGAATTACAGAATTTCTCCAGACAGTCAAGGTGGAGATCGTAGTTTGCTGTATGTTATCTTGTGTATACTCAGTTTATGGGTGCGGGTATTGTTCCGTCCAGTTTGAATAGAATGAATGAAATGCTTTGATTAAAAAAAAATTATATAACTTTTTCAAATTTTTTTATTAAATTACAATTAGTTCTTAAAAAGTTATGTCTTGAATCATTATTCAGCCTTTGTCCAACTTAAGACTCCATCACAACCTCCCGTCCTCTCTTCGTAGGACAAGGTTTACAAAAATCTATCACTCTCCTATTAATCCCCGATTAATTTCCAGGAAGTAAACACAACAATCTCTGGTACTCAAAACTTCCCTCACCGAAACAAAAATGTCCCCGACTACAAATCCAAAGTTTAATCATGCAAAACAAATTATAATTCTCCAAAATAAAATGAAATTAAAGAAAAAGGTATTAATTTAATTTAAAAAGTGGAAGATGACAAATGGGTCATTATAAAAGAAGAAATATTATTAAAAAATATCAGGTGGCCAAACCTGATAGCGAGTCAGGCCGGTGCCAAGTTTAGCTTTGGATGTGTCCAAAAAGTAGAAGAAATCAATAAACTGCACATTTTTATTTGGAAGAAATGTCAAAAAGCAGAAGCTTGAGCTATCTGTTATTATCTAGATATGAAAAGGAAAGGGATAAAGTATGTACAACTATTATTTATTTGGTACCTGTTGAGGATAAGATTGAGAGCCACAACAGCCACATACCTCCTCGATATGTAGTATACATTATCAACAACCAGAGTTGCCATTTTGCGACCAATAATTGTACTGTGTCGTGTCCTGTTCAAAGGATAAAAAAGAATATCCTTGTTTTTCCTAACAGATATCATAAAGACTAAATCTTCTAACTATCTTTGAAAATCATGTTTTGATTAACTCCATCACTACTACAGATACTTTGAAAATCATTTTTTTCTAAAAAGGCAGAGGAACAAGATCACAAGCTCAGTGGTCCACCTGTTAGGTTCAAATGATTTAATTCAATAGTCTTTTATGACATGTTAAGATTTATATTGTCGTCGTCGGGACCAGCCAAATTATTGAACCCGCTTAGAGGTAGGGTTTAGAGATGTATCATGTAGGCACCGTCCCGTTTGAAGTTAAATATTCCAGGTTGAACCTGAACCTGACACCGGGCAAATTGACCTAACCTGACATAATGAGGGCAAATTGTGTATTGACTATGCTATAATGAAGCAAGACAACACCAAACTCATGATTATTAAGAATCTTTAAAATTATTGTATAACCAATGGGCTCAAGTCTAACCAAGGAGGCTAATATTGACACTTGACTCCCACCTAAAAAAAGGTTTAATAGAGGTTGGGATACAAAGGCGAGACAAATAAATACCGCAACGACGCTCAAACTCATGCCCCTTGGATCCAAGTTCAAGTGTTTAACCAATTGGTCAAACAAATGTTAGTTGAGTGGTGATGCTTATATGGGTATTGGCTTAAGGACACTAACAGTTGGGATGTGAGGTGTCAAATATAGAGCGGATCCTTGAGGCAAATTCCTTAATGGTAATCCGGACACTACCTTAAAATGCTCTGGGTTCCATTATTTCAATTAGTGGCCCAGACGGAAAGCTACCGACTAGGTTACATAGGTTCGGGTTATGAGGGTTACCTAGTTGGGTTCAGGTCCGGGTTATTTTTGCTCTCCTCTATAAACTCCTGACCATCATTCCATAGGTTCAAGCAGATAAATGAAATAGATGTCACCTGTATTGCTGGAACTTTTAACTTCTGCTTTTCACCTACACAATTCCCCAACAGTTCTTGGTGCCATCCTACAAAGAATCCATAATCCAAACATCAAATTATTGACAAAGACACAGTGCAGTAACAATCTTATGAGAGGCATCAACTTTATAAACTAGCAAGAATGGAAAATATGACAAAATGATGCTCCATATTATGACGCTTTTGCAAGAACGTGCAAGTGTACTTTGTAAATGGCGAAAAGGTGCCATGAATATTGTTTTTGTATGGAAAATGTATGTATTTTTGCAAAAATGTCTTTAGAATTAAGAATTAATTTTTTTTGAAAAATAAATAATTTTTAAAGTTTTTCTATTTTTACATTCTATCTAAAATTTGTATAATCAAATTTTGAGATTTAATTATTTAGTTAAAATAATTTTGAAGTTAAAAATAATTTTATGAGAATCTTAATTTCAGGGGCAATTTTGTCATTCTTGCAAAAATACACACATTGTGCACGAAAAAGCAAAGTTCACGGCATTTTTGTGTCATTAACAAAGTACACAATACCTTCTTGCGAAAATGTATAGAGCACCTCTTTGCAATTTTCTCTAGAAAGAATAATGATCAATTGCTCACAAACATACTGAAAAGCCGGTCAAATACATGCATCTTAAAGAAATCATAAGGATCCCATACCAGAAGTACCGAGTACAAGTGGACTAGAGTCATAGGAGTGACAAGGATGCAATGAGTTCATAACTATCGAGTACAAACCAACTGGAGTTACATATGCATTCAAGGTACCAAATTTAACTAGCTGGAAATGTACACAAAGTTGTCAACAGAAATGTATACTTAACCAATTGCTTAAAGATGCTTCAATTTTGAAGCCATTTTCTGCACTACTTTGAATTCTAAACCGTATACATCAAGCATTGAAGTGCAAAATCATGAGAGAGGAATAGCATAAAATCATCAAAAAAGGATCTAGTATTTACCAACTTTCTTACACTCTCATTAATCATGAGCATGGTAATAGGTCATTCACTTAGAGATCCACTCTAAAACATTCCTGGAAAAAAAAACTAACTTGAGCAAGTGAACTTACCTGATAGTGTACTTACCGATCATAAATGTCGCAAGATTTTAGCCTAAACTGTAATAAGCAAGAAAGATCCACAAGATGAGAATAGTAGACATCTAATATATGATGCAATACTTCCTCAAATAATCTAATTTACACTTGGCTTATTTGAACAATACAACACTATCCAAAACATATCTCAGTTTGTACAAAATTAGAACAACAATTTGCCTAACTGCAATCTTTAATCCTTCGTATCGTAAGTACTGGAAAAATCAACCCACTTGTTGAACGATCAGTTCTACAAATTAAAGCTCAGAAACATCAAAAAGGAAAAAGATTATGAGAGAAGAAAGAAGACCTGAAAAATCAGAAGAATTGGAATGGCCTTAATTTGAAAGCTTGAACTTACAGTCTTCAACAAAGTCATAGTCAAGTCAATGTTCTGCTCTCAAATGTGATGTCTATAATGTTAATTTGTGTGAACTGACCATAAATGAAACAGTAGATGTGTGTAGATTATTTAATAAGTATGTTGATTTTGCAACTCATAAGCACTTTTTCTCAACCAATATCTTAATACATCTTAATTCATGGATTTATCATAGGAAATTCATGAGATTATTGATGTTCATTTTAATTCTAGCAAAGTTCGTGCATCCTTCACTTGGAAGAAGTGCTGACTCTTTTGTTTTTTTCTCAAGGCAAAAACTTGTGTGCAAATATACTGAAAATAGTAGAAAACAAGAAAGGATATAAAACAATATTACTAATATAATTATATAATAATTCAACAAAACAATCTGCTGCAGTGTTCTAAAAAAACACTAGGCTCTAGTCGGCAGAGAGGGCCTTTTAGGGCTTAATCAGAGATTAATCATATTAGGGGATTAACAGAGAATTAATTGGACAATTCTGGGATTGTTAGAACACTGCTTTTAATACATTCAACTGAACAAAGAACTCATAGAAGCACTGCTAATCACAATGTCGAACATACTGGTAATGCAAAATTCAACAAACAAAAAAATTGTAGCATCATTTTATTTGATATCCAATCTGGAGGAAAGAAAACAAAAGACACGAGAATAAATGGCAATCTCAAACATGACAGTCTATATTATGTTTGCGATCTGCTCAAAAACAGAGCAACCTATAATTAAGCAGTAATTACACAACTCCACGCCATTGATTCTCTAAGATACAGTCGCCTAGCTAAGAAAAAGTATCTTCTCAGGGATAAGCATGATTGAAGTTGCAGTATTACCTCCACGAGATTCGAGGGTGGACTCGCATTTTCCAATTTTCAACTTTTCTTCACAGGGAATCAATTGCATCGCCAGACACTGCAATCTCAGCTCGATAAATGTTGGTCCACTGCTTCTTGATTGTACCCACCAAGGAGAATAGTGTAGTATATCCACCGCCAAATTAAGGACTCAACCCATTAAACAAAACCCCGTAATTACTATCAGTCATCTGCGAATCCCTCTTTCTAAATTCCTCGAGCAGTTCAGAAGCTTCGCCAACCTTCCCCGCCCTACACAACTCCTCCAGCAGAGTCTTATACGTCAGCATATCAGGAGACATAGAATTACCCAACATCTCGAACGAAACCTCGACCGCATCCTCAAACATCCTCTCCAAAGCAAGACTACAAATCAGAACCACGTAAGTACTGCCCTTCGGCACCAGCCCCCTACCCTTCATCTCCTTGAAGAACTCCAAACCCTGAAACAACCTCCCCTTCTCGCAGCACGCCTTCACGACATAACTATAGCTGTACCTGTTCGGCACGCACCCGTACAACCCCATCTCCCGAAACACCCTCACCGCCTCGTCGACCTCGAGGCACCTCGCATAGGCCTTAACGATCAAATTCAAAACATATATATCAGGAATCACCCCGCACACCTTCATCTGCCTCGCCAGCGACCGAACAGCATGCATATACACATAACACACATGCAATTTACCAAACTTGCTAAGCACAGAATTGAACAACAATGAATACGTTTCGAGATTGGGCTTGCAATGCTCGGACCTGAGCATCTTGTTGTAGACGTCGAAGGCTCGATTGAGCAAGAACTTGCGGCCGCAGCAGAACCTGACGAGGGAGTTGTAGAGGGGCACGCTGGGCTCGCAGGCCCCAGCGAGGACCTCGCCGAGGAGGGACTCGACCTGGCGGTGGCGCCTGCCGCGGACGAGGGCGTCGACGACGGAGAGGTAAGAGAGGTGGTCGTGTCTGAAGCCGCGCTGCAGGGAGGCCCACCGGAACACGTCGAGGGCGAGGTCTGGATCCGCCAGGTCCCGCAGCGCCGAGGCGACGTCGTCTGGGGTGAACCCGGGCTTGAGCTCGGCGACG
>JAYMTP010004553.1:0-14755 GCA_036897365.1 Geranium brycei
AGTGATTTTAAGATTTGTTTATTATTCTTTAGAATTCTAATAATTTTTAAAAAATAATAAGTTAAATAATTTTAGTTATTTAATATTTTTATAAAAGGGCATTTCGTTATTTCACAAAAAGTTAACGAAAATTTTAAAAACTTAACAGAGAGGTGTAGAGTGAAACCATTTAAATTTAAGGGGCGTAAAAACGTGTTAATAGATTTGGAGAGTTAAGTGAGAATCAACTATACTTAAGGGAGGTAAGTGTGTTTTCCCAATAATTAATGCGAAATAATTTTATATTCTTAATTTTTTGAAAAAAAATTCAATGCTCTAAATCTTTTTAACTCAGTGATATTTAATATCAAGAAATAATTTAAAAAAAGTTAATGAAAATAGGTAAAATGCAATTTATAAAACTTTGAAGGTGCAAAAGATATAATGTGATGTTAAATTAAAAATAGTATACTTAACAAGGGACATTACATTTTTGTATAAATTAATAATTTAACCCACCATTATTGTCTGTTATAAGAGGACACTGCAACAGTTTCAACCTCACATTATTAACGAACAAATTCAAAAATATTTTATCTCATTCAAAATTATTTATCAACTATTCTACTAAAATTGTATTTCAGTGGGAATTTCAGAAGTTTGATTCTTGAATCAGCGTAAAATACATGTATTTCCGGAATGTCCCAGTCCGGGCCCCACCTAATATCATTATTACCTCAAATCATAATTCATAACATCGTTTTCATATCCAATGAAAAGAATTAAGTCACGTTTTCATATCCACCTCAGCAAATCACACTAATCAAAAATCGTAATGAACACAATCTATGCTAATTGACTCATTCTCAGTAAACCTCAATCGACTTGTGTCATACCAACACGTGTCAACCTCTCCAACGCCCAGCCGCCACACAGTTCCCGGACAGCGAGGACCACGTGTCCACTATTTGCAAAACAGCCCCTCTCATTTCCGGTTACTTACACGGAGGGCCCCAAAAGACATCGAAATTCACGAACCGGGTTCGGGCTCGGTTCGGTTGAGCACCCATGCGTTTCGGGTCTCTCTCTTTCTCTTACCGTCAAAACCGACTAAACATAGCCGTTTAGCTTTAGCCACACCCACTCTCTTCCAAAATTGCTCGGTCACATTCACATTCACAATCTCAATCTCAATATCAATTTTTCCTATTTCTCTCTCGGATTCTCTTACTGTCCCTTTGTTTTTGTGGGTATAAAAAAGCCAAAAACCGAGTCTTTTCTTCACATCTCAGGTGATTTTCTTTCCATTTTCCATATTTTGTATCTGGGTCTTGCTCATTTTTGCCTGATTAGCTCTGGTTCTGGGTTTTTTTTCGAAATTTCTGGTCTTTTCGATTTGGGTTTTCTGAGGTAATCACAATCACAATTACAATCCCAATTTAAGGGTTTTTCGTTTTGTGGGCTGATTGATTTGTTTATTTTTGTTTTTGTTTGTGCATCACATTAATGCTGGTTTTGGAGTGGTGATTAATGCGTGATTTGGTAGACAAATAGGCTATTTGCTAGTTGTTGACAGGTTGTGATTATTGACTTTGTCTCACACTAATCATTACCTGGACGCCGCCTCTCATCGGCACTTATCTCTTTCAATTAGTTGTTTTTGTATTTGTATTTGTGTTTGTTTTTAATTTTGTATTTTCCATGTTCTTTTCCTTATAAAACAACTGTGTTTGTGTGTTTGTTTAGATATGGTGGTTTTGTTGAGGTTTATCAGATAAGCTGAGGTTGAAGAAGAAGATTGAGAGTTGTTGAAGATAAGATGGAGGCTAGTGCATACTCCTACAGTCCATATTTTGATCCTGACTTCGATTCGTTGATCGAAAGAATTTACCCACCTAGGTACACCCAGTTCAGATTCCATCCCTCTTGAGTTTGATTTGATCGATTGTTGTTTGTGTTGATTGGTTTTGTCTCGTCTTTCGGGTTTCAGGGTTTGCATTGACAATGATTCATGCGCTAACTGCACCCTCGTCAAGGTTAGATCAAATTTCTACTTGCAAACACTGAATCTCGTGTTATAGATCGAATTGATTCAGATTTAAATTGTGAGTGTTGCTTGATTCTGTTTATTTTTCGAGAATCTAATTAGGGTCATGCGAATATTCAAAAGGGTAGTCATAGAAACTTCAGATGCTGTTGTTGCTGTTGTTTAGTTGGTTAGTTATGGCTGCATTAACTTTATTGAGAGTTAGGCTTCAAATTATTTAACTTTGTATGCTTGCTTTAGCCCATCAATTCCACACCTTCCCACTTTGCATTAAATAATTCAACTTTTCACGTATTATATGTGAGTTTGGTGTTGGCAGGAAGCCACTGAAATAACGATGATAAGTGTTCAGAACAGTCACTAGTTTCATTTCTTCAGAATTTAGGATTGGAGGTACAAAAGTTAAGTATGATATAGTTCCTTACTAATGATCTGTTGTAGATCTTGTAATGTTGGATTAGAAATTTGTATTGCTGAGTTCGTGATTTTGCAAAAACTACACAAAAATTTGGTGTAATTTAGTTGCATACAGACCCATGAAAAAAGTCCCGAAAACCTGAAAACTTGATGCTAGGGGATAATTTAGTTCGATTGACTATTCGGTTTTCGTATTCTAGTTTGATGGTAACGAGTAGAGTCCCTACCATAGTTTTTTTTCTAATTAACAGACAAAATTGTGGTGTGGTCCAAATTAAGACGAGACAATGACTTGTGAAGAATGTCTATTTTATTTACAGGTGGATAGTGCAAATAAGCACGGGATCTTACTGGAGATGGTCCAGGTTCTTACAGACCTAGACCTCGTCATCTCCAAATCGTACATTTCCTCTGACGGTGGCTGGTTCATGGACGGTGAGGCTCACACGGTTCTGCATCGTTTTGTGTTCTTGATTCTTTCGTGTGTGTGAGTGTTTCTTGATTTATTTTGTTTCCATGGATTCGCAGCGTTCCACGTGACAGATCAGCTTGGCAACAAGCTCACAGACGAAAGCCTGATGCTTTACATTCAGCAGGTCGCTTTCCTTTTTCCCTTCCAGCTATTTTACAGGCTTACACTCACTTGTCTCATATATGCAGTAACAATAGTAACAACTGTTGTGACTATGACAGGCGCTTTGTGCGAGAAGAGGTCGAGTTTCAGAAACACGGTTGGGAAGAGGAGTGAGGGCAAGGCACGAGTCAGCAGAGCATACAGCGCTGGAGATGACGGGGAGGAACCAGCCTGGACTGTTGTCGGAGATTTTAGCCGTGCTCGTTGATTTGGGATGTAATGTCACCGCAGCCGTCGCTTGGGCGCATAACAGCCGAATGGCGTGTATAATGTACATGGAGGACGGGTTAGAGGGGGGAGCGATAACGGACCAGAAATTGCTGGATCGCATAGAGGAGCAGCTCGAGATCGTGGTGGAGGCGCATCACGTGAAGGGTGAGAGGCGGAGCGTGAGGCTGACCACTCCGGCCTCAAGTCGGACGCATACCGAGAGGAGGCTGCACCAGTTGATGTATGCAGATATGGACTACGAGCAGTACGATGGAGGGTACAGGAAAGGTTGCGGAGGGATTAATGTCTCGATCGAGAGTTGCAACGAGAAAGGGTATTCGGTAGTGAATGTCAAGTGTAGGGATCGTCCTAAATTGTTGTTTGATACAGTCTGCGCATTGACAGAGATGGAGTACGTAGTGTTTCACGCTGCAGTTGGCTCGAAAGGGGCCATGGCCGATCAGGCAAGTCTACGTTTCTCCATTTTCGTTGTTTTTCGATCGAAATGAGCTAATTTTGTTGTTTCCTCTTCATCGCAGGAGTATTTTATCCGGCACAAGGATGGTTGCGCCTTGGAATCAGAGAGCGAGAGACAAAAGCTCACCAACGGGTTGATCGCTGCCATAGAACGGAGAGTCTCTCATGTATGTAAATGTTACGCAAACCAGACTCTATGTATGAAACCGAACTCCATTTCCACTTATGTTTGTGCACTTGCAGGGCCTGAGGTTGGATATCTGCACCGAGAACAGGATGGGGCTGCTCTCCGACCTAACTCGGGTTTTTCGCGAGAATGGGCTATCGATATCCAGAGCTGAGATCGAGACTCGGGGGAAGAGGACAGTGGGATCGTTCTACGTTACAGACACATCTGGGCACGAGGTGACCGAGAAGACGGTGGGGCGGATAAGGGAAGAGATAGGCGGATCCGTGCTGGCGGTCAAGTCTCAAAGATCATTTGCTCCGCAGGATTGCTCTTCGTCGAGCAAAACTGGAGGGATTGAGGGAGACGACAGGCCAAGGTTCTCGCTGGGCAGCCTGTTTTGGTCTCAGCTCGAGCGGTTCTCGAGCAGTTTCGGACCAAATTCAACTGTGAGGAAAGGAGTTAATAACTGAGGAACTGCAATATAGACAGACCATAAGCTGTACTTTGTTATGCATAGAGAGACAGAGAGAGAGAGACAGTACTTTTGTTTTGTGTAATTAAGTAGAGATGTATATATAATAGCTGTTCTTCAGAGTTACCCAGCTTTTCTTCACTGTAAATACTAAATTTGGAAAACAGAGTCTCCTTCCTATATATCATGATAATTTGTACTTAAGATTCAAAATCTAACTAGATGCAGCAAGATTCAAAAACTGGATTCGATACACCATTACAACATCCATAGCAAAATATATCAAAGTATTCGGTTTTGTGCATAAAAAATTACGATTCTTATGTAAAATGATCACAGTTCAGACGGAACAATTCTATCTACAAACTTATGGTTTCCAAGACCTATTTCAGACTGAAGAAGAAAATGCATAACTGTACACAAGGCAAAAAGCGAAATGTAAAGCAAATGAACTCCAGTTGATCGTGTGCAATCAAATAACATCCACGTCATTTACGTCGAACCAGTCATTAGAATCCTTATTCTCAGGGTTAGAACTTACCTGCTCGGCATGTTTTGTATGGGCAGGGTTTATATCCTTGGCTGAGTCAGTGGAGCTTCTGCCCAGCTGAACCCAATCTCGGGAGTCTTTTGCTGAAGAGTCAGAGCCGTCTTTGTTATCACTGGCGGGGGCATCTTCTTCGTCATCTTCATTCTCGAGATCACTGAATGAAACATCCTCATCTTCATTTAGAACAGGTCCGGTTGTTCTGTTGGCAGAAACTATTTCAGAAATGTCTTCTTTCAACCACTCGTCATTTTCATCTTCAGATGATGAATGCTGATGTTTGGTCTGTTTCGTTAGTTCCTCCTCAATTATGGATTTGTCGATGACTTGAATCTCCGTGCTTTGGACTGCATGCTTGTCCATCTCAGAATCAGTCACTACAGTAGGAGGGGTTGCTTCTCCGGCAGAGTTCTTCAGTGGCTGTGACTCAGATTGAACAATAGGCTGTACAGAAAGAGGCTCTTCTGGTGCAGAACTGATGGCTTCTTTTGGAACAGAAGCGTCCATGGCAGAGACCTTTGGCCCTGATTTGGTTCGGCTCCGTAAATCAGATGTCAACAATGCCCTGGCCTCCATTATCTGCGTAATAATGTTGCAAGTTAGAAATTTTAGGAGCTCATAGTAAATTCCAAAAAACCATAGGAAATCTAAAATGAGAGAAATTACAAGCTCACCAACCTTACAACATTACAATTATTCAGAAGGGAATTAAAAGGAACAACAAAAGCAAAGAAAAACACCAAAACGTGATGGGTTAACTGCAAGTAGCTTGATTCCACTTAGGAAATATCTCGAGTGTGAATGCAAGTCTTGTAAATAGAGAAAACATGTGTTGGTAGAGTTCTGCCCCCTAAATGGGTCGCCGAGCTCGATAAAACTAAACTGAGGGTCAAAGACAAAAATGAAGAAAAACATAAACTTATTACCATCCATCTTGGTTGTAACCAACTTACTTGAGGAGTTGACAAAAGTAGAGCAATGTTTTTATCGAGTCTAGGGTGCAAAAGCACAAAGTAAATCTTCCAAAAGCAACCATCACTCATATAGGCAGGGCAAAGCTCCATCCTTAGGATAGCTAATCTTGGCGCACGGCCTTCAACAGCTAAAGCATGCTCTTGTTGGGCATCAGACATGTCAAATTCTAAAGAAAAAAAACAGTGGAAATCAGCGTGAATTTACTGAATTATATAATCCATTAATTTACATGTTAACATAATAGGAGCGAGGCTTATGCTATACCAACACAAGCCAATTCATGACGTAATGGCTAATGCTCTAATCTCCTAGAGGGATACTTTTGACTTCCCAAATAATGTTATTTGCCAGATGGGGTGTACACATCTCATTACTATAAGTGAGTAGGAGACAGATTCACCAGAAGCTGGGTTATGCATAAGGCTGAAGCATATCTGACTAGAATTAAATTAACCATCATCCCGTGCTATTATTACTGAGGGAAAACAAAAACACATATAATAGGCAAAAGAAATTTCCGAAGATCCTATCTAACCTTACAAGGCCCAAAGGCCAACCCACCCAAACCCCACCCAAGCCCAACCCCCCAAACCCACACACCTCTGAGAAGCCATAGGCTCGAACCCTGGCCTCAAACCAGGGGGAGCCTCACTTGGACCACTGCGCCAAGTCCAACTTCTCCATATAACAGGCAATTTATTGGCATAAATTGGCTGTAGCTGGCATATGATAGGCTAAAGCATGTCTAAATAGAATTAGTTGAATGCATATAAATTAACGATCATCCCTTTCTTATCGGGAGGGAAAACAAAAACACATACAATAGGTGATTAATTGACACAATAAACTAAGGTGCCCAAAAATTATAGTAAATAAGATAAGATTATCAGTGAACCTCCAAGTTAACAATTTGGGACTCGTATGTATTCCAAAAAACTCATTTGTTTCTATTACAAGATTCAACATTCCTAACACACTATGCTAGGAAAGCTAATAATTCAAATCCTTATGTAAACATGGCAGCTAAACACCATATTGGGAATGCTAGTAGTTCAAGTCCTCGCCTATACTATGGAAACATAAACACCATACTATAAATGCTAATAATTAAAGTCATTAACTATACTCCCTAATTAATTATAGAAATGACTCAGAATCGAAAATCAATTGAAACTCCATACACATACCTCCAAATTCATCATCTTCGTCGGGCACAGGAAAATCTAGCCAAGTCTCAGGATGCATCGCGATAATGTTCACGAACGCCAGAACCTCCTCAGTCACGCCCACGGACTCGTACCTCTCCATAGACCCTTCCTCCGATCCAATCTGAAGGAAATTGGAAGCGATCTTGGAGATCTCGGAAACCGCTATGTTACTCGACAGCTTCGAGAACCCGAGCCTCACTCTCCCGCTGATCTCCGCGAAATCGCTCCTGATCCCAGCGATCACCGCCTCCTCCTCGGAAGCCTCCCGATCCGAGAGCTCCGGCTGATCTGGGGAGATCTGGCGCGGCGAGGATGGCTCGGCGAGGAAGGATGCGACGCCCCAGAACTTGTCGGTTAGGGTTTTGGTGATCTCTGAGAGGTCGTCCGTGACGCCCCTGGCGGTGGGGCTTGAAGAAGAGGATGAAGATTGGGGATGTTGACCTTCGGCGTCGTGCGGCGATTCTTCGGCACCGGAGTTGGTGTCTTCGTCTTCATCGTCGAGACCGAGCGAGTCTGCGATCGATCGGAACCACGACATTGCAGGTGGCGCCGGCGCGGCGGGCTTGTGGTGGATACTGGCAACACGATATATGGAAATCACAAACTCGTTGAGAGCTAGCTGGTTGTGCACTTCTTAAACGGGACATCACACGGCGTCGTTTCCTCCAAATTATCATCACTATTATTTTATTTTATTTTTATTTTGCATAAAATTAAGTACACTATCATTTTAATGTTCAAAGCTATATAGTAAAAAATTATCATCAGAATGTCATCGCTCGCATGTTTCTAAACACTTCATGTTAAACAACATTTTCTATTATGTGATAGTCTTCTGCATTTTCGTTTCACTGACATTAATTATAGTTAATCTTTTATGTAATATTACCTCTTAAAGTAGCAGCATACAGTTGGATAAGTGCAAAACTATATCCTATTCCTATATATTAGTCATTGATTGTGTGATGCTATTATGTTAAGGTTTTAATAATGAAATATACAATATGATAGACTTTGTTTGGGTAAGAAAACACCAACTATTTTGAGTGATTGTCTTTGCTAAACATAGTGTCAAATGCAGAGTTGTTGTTAATTGAGTTTGAAATACCAATTTTTATTGTCCGATGACATAATCTTATTATTGTCTAATGTTATGTTTTCATGAATACACTGTGTCTTAAAAAGTATGACTACTAATCTAGTCTCATTGCTTAAACCTTTATTTTCATATAAATTCTACGAGATCATAATCAGAGATTTAAATTGACTTCATAGTTTGACACACCATTAAATTTCTAACTATTTAATAAGTTAGTTTAATACATGAGGTTTTCATCTGTAATTTTAATATATTTATATGACATCTTTTATTCACTTTGAACATGTCATTTTTTGGTGTGAGAATAGCTCGTTCAGTTAAACATAAATCATCATATTTTGTTAAAAGTGAAGAGCATATTGTTCATATTACTCATACTCCTTTTGTTGTTGCATTTCAGTGATGTGTTTCATTTCTTCTTTCAAACTATCATTTTCAATTGTTTTAAATGTGAAATTGTTGTTTCATGAGTCTCATATTCCAGGTTTAACTCATATAATATGGATGATTCCAACAAATAAGATAGGTTTAGCAAGCCATTAACAATAAAATATGACTGAACCTAGAACCGCTAAAATTTGGTTCAGCTCAGTTTTAAGGCGGTTAGCTTTCGGTAAGTTGATTATTCAAACTGATTTGGTTGAAATTTGGCATTTTTAGTTAATTTCGACAAAAAAATTGACTTATTTCTTGTTGACTCGATAATTTTAATCTAAATTGTTGAAGATTTGACGAACAATAATTCAAATGACAAAACTGGTCGAAATTGGTCGGGTCTCAATTCGAGGTTTTAACCACTCATCTTTTGAGAACCGGAAACGAATTGATTAAAATTCAATTCCATCATAACCAAAACGAACTAAATTGGTTTTATTTGGTTCGGTTTTTTATCTCTTCAATTCTGGCCGATTTGGTTCGGGTTATATTTTGGCAACCGTACCAAATATAATCTAAAGATCAAAATTCATAACAATGCTGTAAAAATCATTCTTGAAGCGAAGACGAGCAATGACATGAGAGAACAAAAACTGAATCCAAGTGCACAAGTAGGTGAGCAAAGCAGTGACGGTGTGTTCCTCCCAAGTCCCAAGACCCTACATTTCAATTCAAAGATGCTATTCAACAGTGAGCACCAATCAAACCAGACCTGGTTATGGCTAATGGGTCCAATCCTGTTTCGACTCTTGCTACAAAACGATAAACCCAAGTACAGTATACACCTTCATCACAGTATCTGCTAATAGTAAACATTTCAGTTCCTCACATGTACACCAATCAGATAGCATCACACACATATGCTCCAAACCAATTAAAGGTTGGTTTCATTGTACCACAAATCTATCTCTCAATATAATTTGTGTATCCAAAAAACTATACCTCAACAAAAAAAAATGCATTAACAACGTTTATCATATCACCGGGAATTTATTTTGCAGGATCAGCAGATAATGAGCAGTGGACGTTAAAATGCGTGTTCCCGTCGTGATCTTTCTTCTTGTATGCTGAATCAATTGCTGGAGCTAAGGTGCATATATACAGTAGATTGAGTTTAGCGACCAAATTCATTCTCATTGGATTGTTCGCGTAAGTTTGCACTTGGAAATGAAGATGGTATCTGAATAATTGAGACTGCACAGCTTCAACAGCTCAGCTGACCGTTGCTTGAAAACGGGATTGCAGCCGCTTTGAATCACGAGGAGGAGCTTTGCTGCAAGACCGGCATCCACAGCAATCGACGAGCATTCCTCGGGGGCAAGCTTGCATAGAGACCATAAGATCGACAATGCATACTGCGTACAGTTCTCCGAAACTCTCATCAATAGCCTCACCATATGCGGAATCGTGTTTGGACAATCCTTCAATGCTGATCTCCCCTCTGGTTGAGAGGACAATGTGTCCAATATGTGGAGGGTCAATTCTAAGCATTTGGTATCCAGTGCAGGCAATAGCGCGACCAGCTGAGGAACGGCCCCGATGCTCACGACCAAGCTGAGGACTTGTTTGTACGAGCATATTGTTTGGAGGAGGCCGAGGCCAGGAAAAACTCCATTCTTGTGCCTTTTATCCTTCACCAGCCTCATCAAGCCAACCAACAGGCTATGGCTCGAAACAGTTTCCGGTTTAAAATCATCAAACTCCATCAACACTTGAATCAAGCGAGTGCAATTGATCTTTGTCGCGATTGAGCCTTCATTCAACATATCCACCATTAAGGAGAATTTCGAGGGCTGCATCAGGTTGAGTTTGGATTCGGAATCCAATGCTAGATGCACGAGAATAGCGATTGCTTCAGAGCCCACCGCGTGTGAAGTGAACGGGCCTAGTAACGATGAAATCAAAGGAACGCCGCCTTCATCAATCACTGTCTTCCTAGCAGTGGCATGAGCTTCCACAACATGGTGGAGCTCCTTGAGGGCAAGAACCCGGCCTTGACCCTTAACCTTCTTGAGGGTCTCGAGCAGCTCCGATGCCCTCCCCTGCACATCCTCTGATTTCTTCTTCATGAGCAAGTACTTGTGAGAGAACCAAGTGACAATGAGATGGTATAGGGTCTTGTTAGGGGTGATGGAATCATCCCAGAGCTCCTGCATCGTCGTGGGGCAGGTCAGGTGGCCTAAACTGAACCATTTGGCAATGTTGGAGCTCTCGTAGGTCTGGCCAGTGCAAAGGGTCACAGGGTCTTGCATTGGCTCAAGAGAGATTGGGCATATGAACACAGATGGAACCTCAGACAAGTTGAGCTCATCAATCATGTCTTTGAGATCCAACTTGTCACACAAACCAGCCCCAACCACACCACCCTCATCACTACCGCCCAAAACACCATCTTTCACAGCAGTGTTCAGATCTAGGACATGCGCATCACCACCACCTTCAACCCCATCCCTCATCAAGGACTGAAGCATCCTCATCTTTCACAAAATTGAAACAAACCCTTTCAATGAAATAGATCCAACAGCAGAGAACAATGCAAGTTGAAGCTCAAAACCACAGCAGTGAAAAGCACATTACAGCCAAACTAAACCTAGACATGATAGTGCTTGAAAAAGAAAGCTCAGGGAGGCTCAATCAAACAATACACAACTTCTACTTCACAAATATTCCATTCCTTTCCCTTTTCCCTTTTCTCTCTCTCTCTCTCTGGTCAAAAGACCCAATTCACTCACAATCACAAACACACAAGACCCATCATAGACATATAATCAAACACCCGATGCTCACCCTTGAAAAGGGGTCAAATCATTCAACCCAAAACAGCTAAAACAATAAAGATGCCAAAAGTTAACAAGGGGAATGAAGACTAGACCTGGCCAGAGCCCAACCAATTGTAGCAAAAGGCAAATCAACAATCTTGGCACTGATTCTGAAGAAAACTGGAGAGACCCAGATGAAGAAAATGAGTGAAAGAGAGGATTATTGGGGAAGGAGAGCAGAGAAAAGCGCCATTTCTGCGAAGGCTCCTCCGTGTGCGCTCTTCTTTTGGGTGGTGTTGCAGAAAAGTGAAGACACAAAAATAATAAAAATTAAATTTACTGTGAACACAAAACAAATATAATAAAAAAAACAGTGAATTTGGTTGAAAATTGAAATAGGGGGGAGACCGGGAAGCACGGGATAGAGGACGTGAATAAGCTCCTCGGACAGCGCACCACACGTGCACTCTCCTCTATTGTCCCTCTAATCTCACGCTTCACGCTTTGTTTATTTACTCCTGTCGCTACGAAATTACACTTTTGACCCTGGTTAATATTTCGCTATTCATTCATTTTAAAATTTTTAGGACTTTCTTATAAAATATATTATAATTCTTCGTAAACTTTCAACTCACAGCCTTTTAACTGAAAATGTGAAATTCAATTCAACCGATTGAGATGTTGTAGTTAATTGACAAAAGAAAACGATGTAGTAAATTAAAAAACTTGTTCAAACAAGTTTCAGCAATACGATTGTTACTATTACAGATGTAAGTGGTCGCGTGGTTGTGTGTGCCTCGGCCTCCTCGGAGGCTTTGGAGGAGGGTCGGGTTTTGATCTCGATACACGAAGGTTTGAATCCTTTCGTCCCGGGTAAATACAAATATCGCTATATTTGTATTAAAGTTGCAAAAATAAGAGCTTGAATACTACTAGCTCAAATGAATAGCGGCCCACATATTGCTTTGCGGCCATTGCAATCACGGCACTGAGGGACGGCTTATTAAAGTTATTGCAGTCGATTCAACCGACGGCCTGGAACACTCTTAACACATTGTTGCACGATTCTGAGATCACAGCTTTTAAACATAATAATAGTATGATTTTGATGAATGTTTGGACGTATATTACAAAAAAAGTTTTATATCACGATTGTCAAAACCTCAGGGAAAAATTAGTATGGACAATCAAACTACTAACTATAATAACCTAATATTATTTTTAATTAGATTTATTATTTAATATAAATATTTACATATTTATTCTCATGATTATATATAAGACGTAGGTAAATGTACGAACTAACCTTCTTATTATGTATACTTAGTTTAAAGGCTCATAATAATACAATGATCTTCTAAAACCTAATTAAAACTAAATTATTATAAATAATTAATTTTAAAAATTAAAAAATATTAATATAAAACTAGTTGAATAAGTCAGAGATTTTTCAATATTAATTAACTAAGAGAATGATAAGAAAACAACACAATTACATCTTGGTGAATGGCGTATTGGTAAATTGAGGTAAAAGTAAAGGTAACAAAATAATCGTCACTAGAAACCAGCGAACTCACACACGTGCCACGGTGGTCCTCTCGCGTGTGTACCTTCCGGTGTATACAAAAAAAAGGCACATCTCGATTCACAAAAACTAATTTATTAGTAATAATTATAATTTAATAATAATCATCGGTTTACGTCAAATTTCGGAAATAACAATGATATTTAATTAAACAGATCGTGGGTATGGCCCACTTAAAGTGCCAGGTAAGCGTTTGACCGCGACAGTTTCTGCTTTGACCACAGAGCCTCTCTCGTGCGGGCTTATCCACTTCTTGCTTTGACTGCTTTTGGTCCTCTGCCACACTGTTCCACTAATTATATTTTATATTATTTTGGGAGATTTATTATTATTTTTAATCGTTTGAATTGGAGATCTGAAATAGTGTAAATTAATTATGTTTATTTTATATTTTAGGAACAGTAGTTTAATATTTTTTTTGAGATTACATATGTTGCTTTAAGATTCAAAAGTTGGCAATATGGTGTATATAGGGTGTCATATGACCCACCGGCATCTTCTTTTTATATTTTGATTTTTACTAAAATATGAACCTAGTAATCACCAACAAGATAACCGGAAAATTGATCGAAACCGGGTAGAACCATATCAAGATTAACCGGAACCGGTAGAATTCAGTCCAGTTTTGATTTACGAGAACCAGCATGGTCTGGTTTAATTACTCAGAATCGTGGTTACCGGGTGAAACCGAAGTGGTTTAATTTGCACACGTGGCATACTATCGTTCGTCCACACTATGAATTTAATCCCGTAGTTGTCAACACGTGGTCAGGCATAGCAGGAGTCGAAATTGCAACCTCAATTACGACTGCACCAGCCGTGTGATTGTTGTTGTCTATACACGTTTTATATATAGTTCAATCTATTTTGCCTTCCCAACTCAAAACATCCTTTCACATTCAGAGTCCCACATTGGTTACATTGAAAAAAATCCTTCTCATCTTCTCTTATAAATAGGAAGCGCTCGTCAGTCCCCAACTACAACCTATTCCTTGTCCTCTTTGGATGAGATGAAAGGTTTATAGTATAAATCATTAATATTTGCCATTATTTTTAGGAAATTATTAAATATGTTGATTTGTCAGTGTAGTTTTTTGATTAAGGAATAATTGTTTTATTTAAGACAAATTAATTTTGAAATAGTTTAAAGTTTATAATCTATTACAGTTAAATCGGTGGAACCGCCTTAATTTTATGGCTAATCGGATGGTCGGTTTCAACCAAATTTTGACTGGTCTTGGTTTTGAATTTTAGAAACCGAATACTACCGGTTTGGTTTTTATTTTGAACCACCTGTTCTGATTAACAGTGTTTGAACACCACTATCCATCTCCATCTAGTCTAGAAGTTACCAACGTGTCCAACCATGAAAATGTCGTGTATATATCCTATGTTTATACTACATATAATATCTTATAAAATAATGAAAACTAATTTATACATAAAATTTTAAGAAAATCATAGAAAACAATAAAATGTACAAATAGAAAATAAGAGTTGCTCTCATCGATTTTCTGAGCAACCAAACAAAGCAAATATAAAATAAATAAACAATAGAATTAACTTTTGTCGGAGAGGAGTCGAGCAAAGGTCCATAAATAGATTACTGGAACTGGAAAAGTTACCTGAACATAAAATACAGTTTTGAACATTGGTCAAAAATCATGACATAGAGAGCGGCATGTAGATGAACCTTCATTATTCTCCCCTGAAAATCAACATAACGGATTAGATTGTATGAT